>KZ808183.1:184179-198002 GCA_000696205.2 Oncopeltus fasciatus | reverse complement strand
TATATATTTATATATATGGAAAATGAAACACTCTCGGCTGCGATATATAGTAATCAAGAACAGGTGGGATAGCGAGTGCAGTGTACACACAAAAAGATTTAATCACAAGGAGTAAAATTTTCAGAGAGGAGCTCTCGCCCTTCGTCGGTGAGGAGTGAAGACAGACTGTCTCTCTGTGATTGAACAACTTCCCGTCACGGCTTCAGATTTGCAGCTGAAGACGAGAGAGTGCGCCTATATCCACATTCTCAAAGCCACTTAAAGACCTGGTGACAATTGGAGGATAAGGGATAACCCAATCGCCTTCCCCTTCCTATGAGTTCCTTCCGCCTATCACCAGTCTCTCTTCACTCCTCACTGAAAATTTTACTCCTTGTGATTTTTTTATTTTTGTGTGTGCACTGCACTCTCTATCCCACTTGTTCTTCATTACTATATATCGCAGCCGATAGTGTTTCATTTTCCATATATATATATTTGCTTGGTCGCACCCTTGTGTCCACAATTTTTAAAACTATGAAACCAAATTTACTACTTAAATCTTGAAAATTGTCAAATTACTCAAATCTATAAAGGGAGAGCAAGGGTTTAGAGTTTTCAATAAAATAGGTTAAAGTACATAAAATAAATTGTAATTATTAGACTTTTTGTCAATAACAAATGAAAATTGGAAAATCTGCTTAGTTTAAGCTGTTTCTGGAATTTTTTTTTTCCTCATTTTCTATTTTATCCATTAAACTATCCATTTAATTTCATTTTTAAGATCGGATACATATTTCATCACCGTTTATAAATGGTAAAATTTCCAGATTAAATGTTTTGTAATTATTTAAAATTTACACATTAATTTATTTACTAATTAATAAAGAAGTTAAACTTTTACGAAAATCTCCAATTTTATTAAACAACAATTATTCTTTGTGTAAATAAAATGTTCTTAATATCTATTTTGTTTCCTTACAAATGTGACAAATTACGATTCCAAAATTAAAATTTGTACGCTATAAATTATTAACAATATATTGGAATTTAGTTTCCATTTTAATCTGTCTGTACTCTTAAGTAATCATTTTAATAATTCTCTCTAAAACTTAAGAATATTTAATAGTTAATATCTATTTAATAGTTTTTCATAGAATAATATTTATTCGAAGCATATTTTTTATTCATTTTTTGTCTAGTGTTTTATTCTGATTGTATACAATTTTTTTTAGAGGAGTAGGCATTTCGTATATTTCTTTAGAAAAAATTAAAATAAAATAAATTCAAAATTAGATGATTATCAGTGCCAAAACTTCAAAAGGGTCAAAGTCAAAATTTCTTTAAATAATATTTCCAAGGAGTACACGTTTGACTGGAGTCATGATGGCAACTCCATGTTTGAGGACTCTGAGTAGGAGAGTGTGGGTTGGAGTAACCCCTGCAGCTCGGGGGGGGGGGGGGCGAAGTTTGAAAGCCGAAGGTTTTTGAAAGGGGGTTATTAGGCTTCTAGTCGGGGTTGTGCCCCGTGTTGGAACAGCCTTCAACCCTCTACACATCGGGAATGTGTCATTCAGTCTCTGGGCCACGAAGTTCGCCCTCACTGAGCAGGTGACTTGTGCTACTGGCAAGTCCTCGTAGGTGTAATAACTCCTAGATGTCCTGCCAGTCGTAAGCACTCCAAGTGTCCAGATAGCATTTAGATAATTTCCATGTTTTAATATGAAATATATTAGACATTATTGGTTATTTTAAAATCTGCACAACTACAAAAATAACTATTTTACACATAGTTTTACATGAAAATTGTATAAGATTAAATTAAACAAATTAATAAATTAAAGAATTTTTTTTATATTCCCACTGACAGCTCTATAAAGACTTATCTGAGAGATCAAAAATTTATTTTGGTAGATATTCTTGGAAATTTGCCTTAGTCAAATTNATTCAAACGGATAGACCGCTTACACTTATAGATAGAGCCCATTTTTGAGACACGGAAGTACATTTTTTCACTGAACTTCTGAGCCATGATCTGTGATCCTTGGTTCAAAAAGCACAGTGCACGGTTAGTTTTTTTCTGTGATTTTTTGCAATGACTAGCTTTTTAATACTAATTTTTAATAATAACACATCATGCCTGTATACTATTTTAAATAACTTATGATTAATAGACGAAAATCAGAATTTGTTTATGATTATGATCATAATTTATTAAATCTCTAACGGAACTGCTAAGTTCTCTCGGAATTTGCTTAAAAAATAAAATCATATAAGGAAATGGATTAAAGCATAGATAGGTTAAAGGTGCTTATTTAAATATGATATCAGAATCTCACGAGAATCTTATTACTAATAATACTATTTCTATAAGAATTTCAGAACAATCTCTATATTAATCACATATGGTTCATATTATACCCATATATTCCCAGTGCTACTTGGCTACCCCTGGCATACATGGTGGGTCCGCTTCATTGGAGAGTAGTGCGAAAATATCGATTATTTTCTCAGATACAATTTAATCAGGCCTCATATTGAATATTTCAGAATGAAAAAATAATAAAAGTTTTTCTGTGGTAGTTTTATATATTATATAAGCATAAGAATAAAAATATTATAAATATCGATACTTCGCCCTTAGCAGCTGAGCCGTTAGCAGCCCGTCCTGCAACTCCCAGTTATTTGTATTTGCATACAAAGTGGTTGATACATATAAATGGTCCATAACTGGCTTGGAATCAGTGTTAATGTGACTGGAGGAACCGTTATTAGTGGGATAGGTGCTGACATGTATCAGCACAAATACGGAATCAAAGCGCCCATAGTTTTCATTGTTGTCCTCCTCCAGAAACTCTAACAAAGACAACACTGCAAATTAGTATATATCTAATTAACTATATTTAAATGTAGTCAACAATTATTATAATAATATATTTATTATACATTACTTAATTTTAATTATTGATCCTTAGTATGAGTTATATTTTTTTTTAAATTAATTTTGTAAGGATTTTCTCATGCTGCTCCAGCTACTACTAGTGGCATCTTGGTTGAGAGTGCGTTTGGTACGAAGTGGTCTTAGGTACGAGGGGTGTGAACGACCTGCCCCCCTCTCCTTATAGAAGATGGTCGTGTCGTGAGTATCCCTCACCATCTTCTTGAATTTGGGTCAGCCCATGGTCCATTCCTGACATCCTAACAATCTAACCTAACAACCGAGGAATTATCTAGTAACCTAACATCCTAATCTAACTTAACAACCTAACAATTTTGTAAGCATTTTCTCATGCTGCTCCAGCTACTACTAGTGGCATCTTGGTTGAGAGTGCGTTTGGTACGAAGTGGTCTTAGGTACGAGGGGTGTGAACGACCTGCCCCCCTCTCCTTATAGAAGATGGTCGTGTCGTGAGTATCCCTCACCATCTTCTTGAATTTGGGTCAGCCCATGGTCCATTCCTGACATCCTAACAATCTAACCTAACAACCGAGGAATTATCTAGTAACCTAACATCCTAATCTAACTTAACAACCTAACAATTTTGTAAGCATTTTCTCATGCTGCTCCAGCTACTACTAGTGGCATCTTGGTTGAGAGTGCGTTTGGTACGAAGTGGTCTTAGGTACGAGGGGTGTGAACGACCTGCCCCCCTCTCCTTATAGAAGATGGTCGTGTCGTGAGTATCCCTCACCATCTTCTTGAATTTGGGTCAGCCCATGGTCCATTCCTGACATCCTAACAATCTAACCTAACAACCGAGGAATTATCTAGTAACCTAACATCCTAATCTAACTTAACAACCTAACAATTTTGTAAGCATTTTCTCATGCTGCTCCAGCTACTACTAGTGGCATCTTGGTTGAGAGTGCGTTTGGTACGAAGTGGTCTTAGGTACGAGGGGTGTGAACGACCTGCCCCCCTCTCCTTATAGAAGATGGTCGTGTCGTGAGTATCCCTCACCATCTTCTTGAATTTGGGTCAGCCCATGGTCCATTCCTGACATCCTAACAATCTAACCTAACAACCGAGGAATTATCTAGTAACCTAACATCCTAATCTAACTTAACAACCTAACAATTTTGTAAGCATTTTCTCATGCTGCTCCAGCTACTACTAGTGGCATCTTGGTTGAGAGTGCGTTTGGTACGAAGTGGTCTTAGGTACGAGGGGTGTGAACGACCTGCCCCCCTCTCCTTATAGAAGATGGTCGTGTCGTGAGTATCCCTCACCATCTTCTTGAATTTGGGTCAGCCCATGGTCCATTCCTGACATCCTAACAATCTAACCTAACAACCGAGGAATTATCTAGTAACCTAACATCCTAATCTAACTTAACAACCTAACAATTTTGTAAGCATTTTCTCATGCTGCTCCAGCTACTACTAGTGGCATCTTGGTTGAGAGTGCGTTTGGTACGAAGTGGTCTTAGGTACGAGGGGTGTGAACGACCTGCCCCCCTCTCCTTATAGAAGATGGTCGTGTCGTGAGTATCCCTCACCATCTTCTTGAATTTGGGTCAGCCCATGGTCCATTCCTGACATCCTAACAATCTAACCTAACAACCGAGGAATTATCTAGTAACCTAACATCCTAATCTAACTTAACAACCTAACAATTTTGTAAGCATTTTCTCATGCTGCTCCAGCTACTACTAGTGGCATCTTGGTTGAGAGTGCGTTTGGTACGAAGTGGTCTTAGGTACGAGGGGTGTGAACGACCTGCCCCCCTCTCCTTATAGAAGATGGTCGTGTCGTGAGTATCCCTCACCATCTTCTTGAATTTGGGTCAGCCCATGGTCCATTCCTGACATCCTAACAATCTAACCTAACAACCGAGGAATTATCTAGTAACCTAACATCCTAATCTAACTTAACAACCTAACAATTTTGTAAGCATTTTCTCATGCTGCTCCAGCTACTACTAGTGGCATCTTGGTTGAGAGTGCGTTTGGTACGAAGTGGTCTTAGGTACGAGGGGTGTGAACGACCTGCCCCCCTCTCCTTATAGAAGATGGTCGTGTCGTGAGTATCCCTCACCATCTTCTTGAATTTGGGTCAGCCCATGGTCCATTCCTGACATCCTAACAATCTAACCTAACAACCGAGGAATTATCTAGTAACCTAACATCCTAATCTAACTTAACAACCTAACAATTTAACCTAACTTCCTAATCTAACTTAACAAACTAACAATTGTCTAATAGGCTAACAATTTAACTTAAAACCTAATAACTTAAAACCTAACATCCAAATCTAACTTAATAACCTAACAATTATCTAATAGGATAACAATGTAACCTAACAATAATCTAACCTAACAACCTTACAATTATCTAACAACCTAACAATCTAACCTAACAATTATCTAACAACCTAACAATCTAACCTAATAATAATCTAACCTAACAATTATCTAACAACCTAATAATGTAACCTAACAATCTAACAATTATCTAACAACTTAAAAATCTAACCAAACAGCCTAACCTAACAAACCTGTTAACCTAACTGAACAGACTAACCTAACAACCTAATAAACCTTTATTTGCGCCCTTGCTTCCCTTGGCGTGTCTGAGCACTTGTGTAAATTTCAACCCTATATTCTATATTCTCTATGAGCTTAAAATTTAAAGCGCACTACAATAAGTTGTGATTAAATTGACAGAGCAGGCGTTGACACATGTATATATCGTAGGTGCGTCAAAGTGTTTCTTTTTTTTATAATATTTTATTTCTTCAATAAGGTCGTGATAGGTCTAGAATCTATATGTTTCGGAGCATCCTCAGTCCCAGAATTGTACACTTAACCATTGAACCATTCTCTCTGTCTCTCTCACACCATTCAAACGGATAGAATGGTTAGATAGAGACCGCTTACACTTATAGATAGAGCCCATTTTTGAGACACGGAAGTACATTTTTTCACTGAACTTCTGAGCCATGATCTGTGATCCTTGGTTCAAAAAGCACAGTGCACGGTTAGTTTTTTTCTGTGATTTTTTGCAATGACTAGCTTTTTAATACTAATTTTTAATAATAACACATCATGCCTGTATACTATTTTAAATAACTTATGATTAATAGACGAAAATCAGAATTTGTTTATGATTATGATCATAATTTATTAAATCTCTAACGGATCTAGTATTCATTATGAGACTTGATTAAGTACTCCCTACAAACTTTCTGGCACTTTTAAATGTGAATATGAATTTTATGGTTTCCTAGATATTTATTTCAAAAGGGATTAAATATTATGCATTTTCAAAGTATAATTGCATGTGGACATTATTATTTGTCTAAGCAAGCAAAAACACTAATTTGGTCTTTGGTTCTTAAGTTTTACAACGGGTTTTTGATTCTTCAACGCTAAATCATTCGATTTTATTAATTTTTTTTAAAGAATATAATCATATTTTAAAATAATCTATATTAGAATAAAACATTGAATATATCATATTATTTCACTTAATATATTTCAAATTTATTTTAATTTTACTTACTACTAGTAAAAAGGAAATTAATAAAATATTGTTATTAATATAATGATAAGACTTTGATACTCAGTCTTATTCTTATTTACTTTATTCTTATTTACATTCAGATTGCAGCTTAGTCCCAGCCTGGTAGTAAGCCTTTGTGGCCATTAACTGCAATCTTTCGTCTTCATTTATCTTCTAATATAAAAGTCCTTCCCCTCTTCTATAGAATGTATATACATATTTATATATATATATACCCCCTCCCTTCAGACANTTATTTTGGTATTTTAATTGTCTTACCAGTTACCTATGAAAATAATACATAATATTATGCATTATTTAGTTATACAAAACTCAAAATTTATACTGATATATGATTTAATTTATTAATATAGTATTAATTGTTTTTTATAATTATTAATTTTTAATGAATATTTTATTATGTTCATATAAATGTGATCTATCAATTATTTTAGTTGAGTAATTCTATAATTATTATTTATTATATATTCTTGTATTACTATAGTAGAATGCCTGTTACAGCGAATGTGTGTGACTCTGGGCTATCCCTCCACAGCTTAGACTTGTGTCTGTATTGGAGGGGATATACTATATATTATTTATTGTATTGAGAAAAAAAAAAAAATTTCCGTCCATCGTTCACTTGTACTTCTGAGACAATTTGGACTCCCCACCTACCTATACACTACAACTTCCGAGCTGCTCCCCCCACTACCCCCATCAACTCTATTTTCCTTTATTCCTCCCCAAAACTTCCCCCCTCTTTTCCTGAGACCCTGACCCTCCAATAATTTTCTCTACCCCCCCCCCTCCCATGTCTGGAGGCGGATCGACTGAATCTTCTACTCGTAGAAGAGAGAACTCAGGATTGGACTCTAAAGAAAAATCAAGCAGCCACTCATACTCTCTTGGTAGAGATAAGTGCAATGAATAAAGATATAACTCATGTCTGTTATCTTTTATACGATAGTAGGCTTAAGATTATTTTCTTTAAGTATGTAAATATTTACTATTGGGCATTTAGTTTTTAGAATGAAATAATTATTCATTTCCGAAAAAATATCAAAGTATTTTCTTGAAGTTAAAACATAAGGTTTAACTGAAATTTATCCATAATTACGCTCTATTGGGCCCAGTAATTGCACTTTGTTCTGTTTTTTGTTTTCCGAATAATTTATTTCTTGATTTACGCGTTAAGTACGTAACAATTTACACATTATATCGTACTATATTTTTTTGTCACGTTAAATACAATGCATATGACATGGTGTTATGTCATACATTACATGTATCACGAGAGTTGATGTCTAATACATAACGAACGTGCAACAGAGGTTTATACTATACTAAATACTGTTTTAGACTGTAAATTATATTACCATTTTCCTCGTGTTATGAGCCGTACCGACTACTCGTACCTAAATCAAAAGAATATTTTTTGAGGAATTTATTTGGGATAAGATTAATGAAAACGAAAGAAAAATCCTCATAAAATTGCGATATAGCGGTATCATGAACCTCATTATTTCTTCAGTTCTCTCCGATCCTATACACCTAAAAACAAATCTTCAGGCTACAGCTACCCGATATAGCACACCAAAATAGCTTTTTTTCTTCCTTAATGTTTATATCTCCCCCCCTGAACTTGAACTTCTTGTTAATGATCATTGAATAGCGTTATAAGGCAGGTAGCAGATTCTGGTAGCAGATGCAAATGCACATAACTTCTATTTTTACAAGAGGAAATATAGTATTAGAACCTCTATATAATAATCAGTTAATCATTTTAAACGCAGGAGAACCGACCTATCTTAGCTCATAGTACAGGACTTCTTTTGCCATAAATATCACCCCCCCCTTTTCACTCAGACCGAATGTCTTCTCCTTAGGGGAACTACATGGGAGTAATTATTTCAATAGAAAAATTTATATCTCCTAAAATTTCAAAACAATTAAAAAGAAAATGAGCTGAGAAGTAAATAAAGTAAACTGGTGCAATTTTACAGACTTAGCATAGCTCTACCCCTTGAACCATAAAACTTAGATGTTGATATTGCAAATAACTTATTAACGGAAACCATAAGTACTGCTATGGAGTGCATAAGTTCTGAAGGGTACAAACAACCACTACCCCTAGGTCCAATAAGGTATGTAGGAGAGCATGACAGAAGCGCAAAAAACCTCTTAGGGTATTAAAAAATAATATGTCTCCAGAAAATCTATCACAGTTCAGAAGGCTGAAAAACAAAATTGATGGAAATCTCATTTTTGAACATTCATACTCTTAAACATAAAGAAAAACTAAGAAATATTTTTGAGAATTATTCATTTTTTGTTGGAATCACGGCAAGAAAACGCGTACAGAATATTTAAGGTGTGGAATTAAATTTTCAAACTTTATGCTTTATAAAACTTTACAAAAAGCGCAAAGTAAGGAAGATATATGTACTATGCAAAAGATGGGTGATTTTTTTTCTTCAAATTTTCAGTTATTCTAGGGCAAACTTAAGTGGACATATCTCTCATTTTTCTTATTACTAATTTAATTTTGTCATTTACTCTTATGTATATCCATTTATAATGAAACAAGAGTGGCAATAAACTCTGAATTTTTAAATGTTTAGGTGGGCATCGGTAGAAATCATCAGGTTTTCCTTCGAGCTAATATCTACCAAGATTTATGTGGGCAAGTAACTTATATTTTCAGTTGTGATTGAGACGAAATCATAGGTTTGAGTGAAAACCAATAAATAATATTAAGTATATGCCACTCATACGTACTTTAGCGAGATGAAACCATGCCACATTTGTCTGGCGTTGAATGGAAATAAAATAAAATACGATGACAGGGATTTTAATTCAATTTTCAAATTTGAATGGTAAAATATAAAATTTTGATGAGGGAAAATTCGATATTTTCTTATCTTTCCTCAGATATGCCGCTATCTTCAATAAAATATTTTTCACTCATATACTTTCATTCAAAAAATATAAATTCAATAGCATAAAATTTATATTAAATACATTACTGCCTTCTTATTATTAGTAATATCACTCGACTATTGATTGTATATTCAATGTTTATAGTAGCTTATAGTTGTTTGTCTCTCGAAATGGATGTTGACTGTTATCATTTTCCTAATAATATATACTTCAATTCTGTTACTGCCCTTAATTCTATTACTACAAAGTGGTAGTTGCCGTATTTTGCAGCAAGGGAGGTTTTCAAGCCCCGAAAGGAGGGAGGGTCCTCGGAAGTTTGGAGGTTCGTTAGATTCCCCAAGTTGGCTGATGGCGGTAGCAAAGAACAGCATAATGGAGCGGTGATTGGACGGTGACTTAGGATAGGGCTGGGGTAGCTAACTGTGATTATTTCTCTGTTATCACCCGGAGGAATTTATAACTAGAAGAGTTTCTAAACCGGCCCCCTCCTTCATTATGGTCCTTCCAAAGTTCTCTAATGGGTTTACAGTCCCTCATCAAGTGGACCTCCACTCTTAAGCTACAATCATGAATATATTTTATCTATTTATCTATTTGCTGGAGAAGAGTATAAGTGCTCTACAGAATGCAACATTCACAGAATGCATAATTACTATACCAAAAGGAAATTTATTTTACAGCAACTATTTGCAAACTATAATACAATAAGTGATTATTTTGTATTTTTATAATATTATTTGACGGAAATTTCAAAAACTCACTTTGTTCAGCGTGTCAACTGTATGATATGAATCACAGAAGAAAATTCCTTTCACAAATCTTTAATATATAAATAAGACAAAAAAATCAGCCAAATTTGGTTACACCAAAACTGAGCGAATCTTTTCTCATCGGATTTCAAAAATAAATTATTTTGGTATTTTAATTGTCTTACCAGTTACCTATGAAAGGATTTTATTTAACACATGCAAATGATAATTTTTTTTTTATAACTTAATAAGAAAATGAAAAGGATATAATTTACCGTGTGGTTCGTGAATAAATATTTGAGGTTAGATCGAAAATTAGTCTAAGAAGAAAAAGTCGTGCATACAAAATTAAAAAGAATTTGTGTAAATTCAAAAGCCATCCTCAGATAGATCATGGCAGGAAGTATTTGGCTAGTTCAGCTGACAATTATTCAAAAAATCATAACTTTTCATCAAGGCCTGCTTGTCATCAGTGCCTCGCCACCATCAGATTTTTACTCTTAATACAACGAAAATATACAATGATTTAAACTTTTGTTGAATACAGTCATAATAGGAATAAACAAAATCATTTTGAATTATAGGATAAATAACTCTTGTTTCAATAGTTTTTTTCCCCATTACATGAATCATAATTACAAAGATATTAAAGATTTTTATTCAAGATGCCACAAAACAAAACTTTGTCCCTATGATTGATCCGCAGATGTTAAATTACTCATGTTTGCTTCCAAAAGCTAGGTTGCAGCATGAACATTAAATTGCATTTTTTACACAGCCACCTTGCTAATTTCCCGGACAATCTTGGTGCAGTGAGTGATGAGCAGGGTGAGCGTTTCCATCAAGATTTGAGGGTCATGAAAGCAAGGTATCAAGGTAGATGGGACGTACATATGATGGCTGACTATTATTGGAGTACACTAACTAAACACTCCAAAAAAAAGCTACAAACGCAAATTTGTATCTTAGTTTTTAAGTACTGTTCATTAATTAAGCAATTTTATATGTATGAACTCGATTTAACTTACATTATATGTTTTGTAAACTGTATATTTGGTACGTTTTTACTTAATGTTTTTTTAAATGCATGATTTTTATGATTTCTGAGGGTATCCTGTAGTTTAAAAAGTTGACGTGATAGACAAAATCTGAGGTTATTCTCAGATTCAGACGCCAAGAACTGGTGAGCAAAAACAGTGTCAGATCTAACTCAACAAAAAATTTGGTCCCCAGTGTAATAAATCTTTAATAATATCTCTACGATACTAATGCATTTGAGTTTTGAAAACTAGTAAAATGCCTATAACTTACCACCTGGAAGTCTTTTAAAAAACTAATTGGTGTGGGGAAAAACAATGCAATAGATTTGTGCGGGCATTCATTAAATTCTATGACAACCAACACGCTGATATACTCCAAAAAGTATCCTTCTTATATGCAAGTTGATATTGAAAAACGAAATTTATGTAAATAAAATAAAACTGCTTTTATCAATTAGGCTCTGTTTCAGACAGCTCGCAGTGGAGGGGCGCGTAAGTTACCAACTCCGATAATAAGGAAAAATGTAATATAATAACCTTAAATAGAAATAATGAGGGGTGCCTTATTGTTATGTTGAATACTATATAAAAAATTATTTTCAGTAGTCCAGCAACAGTGAATCTAGTCTCTAAGCTTTAGATGAATTATTATAGCAAAATAAATAAACAAAGAAAAGTGGAAATTCACAATTGACAAAAGAAAGAAAATAATAGGAAGCATAAAAATAAATATATGCAAAAGAAAATAATGACTATATTCTAGTCATATGACATTTTAATGTAATATAATTCTCATTACGAAATAAAACAAAATAAAGAAGAAAAATTAGACTTTGAAGTTTACACTTGCCAACCAAATTGAAGAAAAAGAATTAACTACTTTGCAGATCAAAAAAAGCAATTTACTTTTGTTAACTACAAAAAAAAAAATAATAGAAAATAATAGTTTATACTTACTCATGATGTCTCAAATTAGGGTCCAATTTTACAAAGAGACTCGAAGTTATACCTAAGTGGATATCGATGTTAGGAAGTTCGATCCCAGCCTTTAGGTTATAGTGACGCAGGTTATGCCGATTTGTTAGAAGAAGACTTGTGCTTATTACCTTAAGTTATGCTGAATATTCTGACGACACACTAGTCCCGTCCGTGAATTAACAGCTTTGTGAGCTTAGTGAAGTGCGAATATTTACTATCGTGGATAGTATTCTGTTCCCTTGTACTAAAAATTGTTACAATTTACGTGGGATTAAATACCACAAAAAATAATATTTATAAAATTTACTACAGTGGCTGCTGTGTGAACAATCTTAACAAATTCTTCTCCAAAGTTCAGTTTTCCGTGGTACCCTCAGGAAAAACTGTGCGAATAACCAAGAAAAAAAAATAAAAGCATCATGTTACCTTCCTCTGCACTTGCGCTAATTAACTACGACCAATTAAGAACAAAGTGTAGTGTAATGAGTTATTTTACGATTGCCGTGTCATTTTTGATATTTACAATTGTGTAAAAAAAATAATAATGAGGAATGAAAATGAACTTTTATTAAAAATATATTAACAAATTTAATCTTTAATTAATTAAGTGCTTATAAAAAATAAAAAATAAATTAGTTTCGTCTTTTGATTTCACTGCCCTTCAGTTGTTATAATGGCTATATCTCATTCAAGTTTTACTTATTTTACTGTAAGATAATAAAATGAAGAATACAAACATCAATTCCTTACAGAAGGTAACCAATCCTCCTGATTTTTTTCTTTTTTTCATCTTTTTAGAGCTTTTTAATGGAATGTTAATAAATAGAGAACAGTGGTTTAAGCTTCTGAGAAGGTGACTTTGTACGCGAAACTAAATAACCAATGAAAATAATTTATGCACAGTTTTCTTTATTTTTTTATTATGCTTAAATACAATTATATTCAGTTTTATTGCAAAGATATTTTATTGTAGGGTGCCGTTTTGCAGGTGTATCATTAAAGGAAATAAAAGATATGGTTTTTACATTATATTTTTGAATACATGATAATTTTTTTTTAAATGAGTAGAGTGGCTTCTAAAGCAATGCGTAATGCCGTTATTCAAATTTTAACTGTTCATAATAAAAAAATTTAATATTACAAAATTTCTTTCTTTTTTCATATCCAGTACTTTTTCCTGTGAAACATCCCTTACAGTGAAGCGAATTATTCCGAGCATTTTGGAATAATATATTATGGTTTAAAATTCATAATGATGTTGAATATAAAATTTAGTTCAAATTTGAATCTTTTAATGATGACTGTAGAGAAGAATGAAGGACTAAAACAATGTGTTTACCTTATTGTTTCTACTAACCTCCCAAGAAAGGTCAATAGGTTTATTGTGCTTTAGACAAACTGACTTTCAGTGCACAATAACCACATTCTTTATTTTTCTAATCACCTAATTAATTATAAATCCAAATAGAGAGTTTTATTGAATATTTGATCCAGGTGGCACGACGTCCCCTATCGCCTTCATGATGGCCCTGAAGATGGCTTAAGTTGAAGCCGAAACGTAGGTATATAATAAAAAATACAAATTTTTTTAAAAATTAATTTTAAAAAAAATTAGAATTAACCTTGACAAT
>KZ808183.1:142941-162944 GCA_000696205.2 Oncopeltus fasciatus | reverse complement strand
ATAATTTTATAATAACAGTTAATAAATAGAATAGTAATTAAATAAAATTAATAAGAATACTTTTCTTTTATTAACACAAATAAACGGAAGTCATTGTTATTTTAGTGTAAAATTACAGAAAATTAAATTATTCTACAAAACAGTAAAGACTATTTTTTTAGCCATTATATTTCATTAAGATTTGCATAAGAATGTTAAATTTATTTTGTTATTTTTTTTCTCGTTAATTCTTTTATATATTTGAATGAAAATTCTCATTAAGACGCTTATTTGAGATGATCTTTGAAGCGGTTTTAGCTGGAAGATATTCACAAATTACAGGGCTAAGGGAGCTGTGATAGGGGCAAAGAATGCGTAATTAGCCTCTGTAATTGTTCTGAAAGCCAAGTGTTTATTTTATGAGCAACCCCTAACTTTACACGTAAAAATTTAAAGCCACTTCCCAAGAGACCTGATTAACCTAATTGAATTTCAGCCTAATTTTTTCACTTACTTTTCAATTATTAAGAATGCCACCTTGGTTCCTTTACGAAATCGTATCTCCATTAAATCCTTTACGCAATATTCCATTACTCCAAAGTCTTTTACGAAACTTGAGGCAGCGTTTTGGTCCCTACTTTGCATTCGTGCAAACTCCAGTACTATCGAGTTATTCCACCCTACAAATATCTGAATTTGCAGTATATTTCAAGTTTATGTTTTGTGTGCTTTGAAAGCGATAAATACCCCAGTTCCTTTTTACTATTTTATTTCCTCTCTAATTAATTCCTCATCTTACTATAACTGGGTACTTCACACTCAACTTCAACTAGATTTAATCTGAATTAATCATTAATCTAGAATGGTGGGTACCACATTTTTTTTTTTTTTTGGCAGATTTTCACATTCTATCCCCAAACCATACGTACATAAAAATAGTATGAGCAAATTACGTTGGTACTTTAACGTGACTTTTGAAAAATTTCAACGGATCTTCATAGATTCAGTACATAATTTGAGAGTCGTGTCACTGGTCACCTTCTTTCCACATGCGACTTTCATTAATGTCATTTTTTTCTACTATTCGTTTTAATCAAATCACAAAATGTTTTTATTTATTTTTAACAAAATGTAATATGTAAATAAAGGTTATAAAAAAAAAAAAAGATCCTACATTGGCAAGTGTAATGGTCATTAATAGCTCAATGGCTGATAACAGTGATATAACGCATAAGAAGTTATCACCTAGTTCACTACTTCATATTATGATAGAGAGTTGGTAACTGTGCAGCAAATGGAATGGTTATGGTGGGTAATAATATGGCTAGTAATCTATAAATGATAGTTCACACACGCTAAAGGTACAACTCCTCCCTGGTAATTTTGGACTCTGATAAGGAATGCTGATAACCGACTCTATCCACGTTGCTACAGTCATGAACATTTGATCCACATGGCAACACGTCCCTCTCGCCTTCATCATAGCCCTGAAGATGGCTTATGAAGTAAGCCGAAACGTCGGAAGATAATAAAAAATACATTTTTTTTTTAAATTGTATTTTTTTTTTAATCAACCTTGGCTGTACCCCAACAAAAATTCCCTACTGATAATCTATACGCTCAAAATCTCGAAATCGAACTTCCCTCAAGGGACGTAACTGATAAGCTATAAAAAATTATAGATGAATAATATGATGATTTTAGAAACACTTTATCTGATCTTTCTCAATCCTAGGACCTAGTTTTTATATGAATACAGTCCGAAGATTCACCCTTAAAATTCGTTTTTTTTTTTCTGATTGATCATAGATGATTATGAAATATGCAATTTTTATGCATGTCTGCAATGGTAACGCTATGGAAAAAATCAATGCTAGGATACAATCAACTTTTTAACACCTCTTGAATTGAACTGAAGTAGTGAAGCAATGTCAATTGATCTTTTTAGGATATATTTAGTTAGTTCCAATGAATTTCAAAATTCAGTTCTAATTGGTGCTTTTTGAAACTTACGATAACCGAGGTCGTCAAGGTGAAACATAATATTTAACTTTCAGGATCGGTTTTGTCTTATTCCTTATCTACCTGGACTCGTTAATGAACCACTGCTAGTCCTATATCTTTGCTAGTAATTTATTTTAAATCCAATCCAATTGGATATATTACAAGCAATAAATAAAATATTTACTTAAATGTTATTGTTAAACCTAAAGATATATAAAATGTGAACTATTATGTTGGTTAAAGCCTCCAAAAGATTGCTGATATTTTCGGCCTAGGACTTTCTCGGCAGAGTCGAACTTGGAGTCGATGGACAACTAAGTGTTACACTGAAGCCAATAGAACTCCTGCTACTCTCGGAAAAGAGAGAAGAAATAACAACATATACGGTGCGGGGAAGCCATAGACACAAGAGGAAGTGGTGGAGAGGGAGTGGGAAAGAGTGGTGGTGGGGAGGGGCAGGAGTAGTGGGGGTGAGTCTCCATTGGCTTAGCTCAGCCTGCTAGAATGGATAGAGGAAGGCACTTATCGGAGAGGCTTGTGTAAGAAGGGCCCAGCTCCTGGTTAGATTCGATTTACCAGCCTCCCGAACCCTTTGTACTGGGAATCGGTTTTTATTGTCTGGAATTACCTTACGTCTGACTGGAATCCGCTGTTCCAGCTCGCTAGTTTTACTGCTACCCTCCCGCCCTCACCCACTTCCTCCGAAGTAGCCTACTGGAAGGAACGACCCCTCGATGGGCAGTAGGAAGAATTGTAACTCTATCCGGCTCCTCGTAAAGGCGCGTCTGCAACATACTTTAAGGATTGTGTGGTGCAATAAATTTAAAGTGCAATATTTTACAGTGAGTGCAGGTGGCAGCGATACAACCTACACTGGTTATTCTATAAATAATAACCATCTATTCTATAACAGAATAAATGGTGCTTTATCTAGTAAAAAAAATACCTTCACTTAATTTAAGTATTTAATTTTAACTCTTAGATTAGAAGCAAGTAAATGTCTCACGTAGGGTCGGGATATATCAAGTATATTTGTTCCCATCTTTAATTAAAGTTGAACGAAGGTAAAATAAATAAATAGCTTTGATTTTACAAGGAGGAGAAGGTAATGAAAGTTATTCCTTACTTACTGAGAGGGAGGAATAAGGCTCGCTCTAGACTGCACAGAAGGAAAGCACCCAAAGTTATTACATGTATTCTTGTTGATTGATTTATTCTGTAGCTATATAAAAGTATAATCATTAAAATATGCCTAATTGTGTGGTTTTTGTATAAATAATACAAAACATATAGGTTAAAAATTTTCATTTTCCCCCTATCATGCGGTACAAAATTTTATCATAACTCTAATTACACTGAACAACAAAGTTTTTGTTTCGGGGTTGAAATTAGCTGATTTTAATTGGAAATACATATTTCCACGTGTTAAAACCGAAAATGACTATAAAAATTATATATTAGCTCTTCTTTTCAAGACATAGTATCATTCTATTATATATATATTGAGTTTTCAACAAATGAAATATTTCATCACCAACAGTTGGTACACATGTTTGTTTACATAACACCCCTCTCATCAGCTGTTCATAAGTAGTAAAAATAACCTTTGCGAGTTTGTCAATTGTACGCACGTGGTTGCTATTGAAATTATCGTGTGAAGTTGATTTTTAAATTAATTTAAGTGCTGATCAGAAATGCCTCGAAAGTGTGTGAATTCTGTCGATAGCTTTTGCTATATATGTGGTGAAATAACATTTAAGGCTCAGAAACGTAAAATGTCACCTATCATTAAGACTGCCTATGAACATTATTTTGGTGTAAAAGTTGGGGACCAAGATAAATCATGGGCTCCTCATATATGTTGTAATTCTTGTTCCGTCATATTGCGAGAGTGGCTGAAAAATAACAAGCGGGCAATGGCTTTTGCAGTACCTATGGTTTGGCGTGAGCATACCGATCATACAGACGACTGTTATTTCTGCTTAACTCCTCCCATTAAGCAAGGTTTATCTATGAAGAAAAGAGGAACGGTGAAATACCCTAATCTCCCATCTGCTCTTCGGCCTGTACCACACTCAGACAATTTGCCAGTCCCTTCTCCACCCCAAAACTATGAAATTTTAGAGGAAAGTGATGAAGTCTGTTTACAAGAAGCAACCCATCCTTCTACATCCTATGACCCTGATTTTTATGTAAGCGATAGGTCTAGTGATCCGCACAGAATTAGTCAAGCAGAGTTGAGTGACCTTATAAGAGATCTTGGCTTGTCTAAGGAAAAGGCTGAGCTGTTAGGGTCAAGACTACAACAGTGGAATCTTCTAAAACATGATGTGAAAATATCTCAGTACAGACAGCTCAGTACAGGATGCTCCAGAAGTGTTTTATAAAAGACAAGCTAAACGACAGCGATATTACAATACATCGGATTGACTTAATTGAAATTTGGTGGTACAAACCTCTTTTATTTGTCAAAACACTAAGAATAATTTTTTTTTTTTATCAATTTTGTACTTAAAGAAACGTTCTTCTTTATTCTAAAAGAAACATAACATTATTGTTTTTTGTACTTTCACTTTTCACGTATAGTATAAGTACTCTTTAATATTAAGTGCTGTATATCTCAAAAACCAGAGCTAATCAAAATTTTTCAATGTTATTTTCGTTTTTATCACCCCAAAATTAGTTGATATAGACTAATTTAGTGTAGGAAACATTCAAAAAATATTTTTTGTTGTGCAGTGTTATAAGAAAGATATTGCCAAATATTCAATTTGGTCTTCTTTGTTCAAAATCTCCGTTTCTTACCTTCCGATGTCAGATAATATAAATTTGTTCCACTATTTTCGAAGGAAAACCAAATGTTGGGTTTTACATTTTAGAAGAACGAGGCCCGTTTTATTCTTTAGGATGTGTTTTTATATATATTAATTAATATGCCTTTTTCGCAAAAGTAATATTAGGAACCAGTCAATGCTTTTGGCTGGTTTCAGTCATTAAAGAACCCATTGATTTGCAGAAAGAATTTTTACTATTTTTCGGAATATTTATGTTTTCTGGTCCATACCCCATTCCGGAGTCCTCTTTACAGAGGGACCGAGTTCTCTGTACCGGAGCACCTGATACCAAATAGCTAGAAGGTGTGGACGGCCCGGTCACACTCGGAATGCTCGGTCTGGCTGCAGGATTCAACACAGGTGGATGGCTAGTGGTTTAGGAGTAGGCTCCAACTTACCCCATCCTTATCTTCCTATGTTGATGGACATTCATCACTCCAATGGTTGACATGTCCTTAAAATAATATCCTGAAATCCCTCTACCATTTTTATTTTCATTTTAATTTACAGTAACCTAAAGTGTATAATATTTTCCAAGTGACCTTCACTAATCAATAGTTGGGAAAAATTTATATTTTCGTTAGGTGCATCTCTCCCTATTTTAATTTTTTTTTTAATTAATACCATTACTCTCAATTATTATATAATTCATAACGAAGTAATATAAATTAACATTTAAAAAAAGCTAAAGAAAATTACCAGGTCTTCTAATTATTTACTCCTCTGATTTTATGAATTTATTTAAGACTTTTCTTTCTCCCTTTGACAAATGGCAATTAGTTTTCTCAAAAATGTATTATTCGTGTGAGTACTCTTTAATTTGTTTTTTACTTGTTTGTGCCCGTATCATTAAACTAAAGGAATGGAATTTGTTATTTCTTTCAGCAAATAGTTGGATTAACAGTTTGTAACTATCGAGGCGGTGACTTTAAAAATATTTTAAAGTAACAAGGAATTCGTGAATTTAGACAAGCGGCCCAGAGTGAGATGGAAGGTGGAAGAAAAGAAGGACAGCCGTGAGTTGATAAGTTAGGACCTAAGAGCAGTCTTTCCTAGTTTTTGAGATAGTAACAATAGANTTTTTTAACGTATTCAAAATGACTGTGGTTATCACAGAGGATATAGGATGTGGGTGTCTGTCACAGAAGTAAAAAACTAGACTAAAATATGCCGACAGTTTCGGAATATTTAATTCCTTCTTCAGGGCCTACATAACAACAGAAAGTGACGCTATAAAAATGGCCCGAGGAAGCACGATTGTAGACGAATGGCTCAGAGTGGGATGAACGTATGTGATAAGGACAGCCGATTGGTGATAAGTAAATCACCTGAAACCAGTCTGGCCTAGGTTTTTGAGATAGTAGCAATAGAGTTGCAGTCTTGTATGATGTATTCTTAGTCAATTGTATTTTAGTGATATTTTTTTAAATTAATTGGCATATTAATTTATTTTATTTTAGCTGAAATTATTGATATTTTTTTACTCTCAATATTTAAACAATATTTGAATAATTGTAAGTATGTTTTTTTTAAATAATTATTTATATTGTAACTACATGACTGGCATTTTATATAGTGTCATTTTCTGTTGTGATGTAAGCCCTGAAGAAGGAATTAAATATTCTGAAAATGTCGGTATTATAGTATGGTTTTTTTTTACTCCTGTGACCGACACCCACATCCCACATCCTCCATAAACAATAAATTTAGAATTTAATTAAGAGGGCTCAACGGTATTCACATTTGAGAAATTTAATTCGTTATGCAGGCTACTTCATCATCTATAGCTAGAGATTTATCCACTATTAGCGGGGGCGTCAGTTCTTCACCCTACACGTTTGTTTAAATCTACATTTCTATTTACTGCGTACATCATCATTATCGTTGCGGAAAAAGAAAGATTTATAAAAAATTTAGGGATTTTAAAGTGGAGTCCACTAACATTTATGCTCTATAACAATGAAGGGCGCGTAAGATGAAGAGAAAGAGTGATTTTTAAATTGCAGAATGGAGCATATTCTGCGAAGTACCCATTTGCAGAAACAAAACAAAAGCGTTTGAACATAAACGCTAAAAACAGGGTAAAGTGTTTATTTCTGCGTGGGGAGCGTGTAAATGCAAACAGAGGGAAGTGGGCGCGTTATCTGCATTACAGAAATAAAAGGACCAATAGAATTGCGCGAATTAGATTTTCATGTGTGGGGCAGGGAAATTAGGACCCCTGATGAAATCGGCGTCGACCCGGAAAACCACCCCTATCTCGTTGTCAAAGTGCTCCGGCATATGTGGAATTCATATTTATACAGGGGAAGATATGCACACGCATGGGAAGCGCCTCTTTGGAAGGACGGACTCCGACTCTAATCCTGGGCCTCAATTACTTCATTCCTGTAAGAGGTTATGGGCCCAGTGGGAAAATACAATTTCCTCTCTCTCTCTCTTTTTTCTCGCATTGTTACCTCGTATATTTGCATTGTATTTATTTTAAACGAGTTTTCAACTGACCATAATTTTTTGAATTCATTTTTCCTCCTTCCCTATCTGGATATATGATATTACAAAATGTTTTTTTGACAGTATTTTATAGATATATAAAAACACTCACATATAAATTAATCTACATATACGCACATAAATGCAGGAATATCAGTAGGAATATTTTCGCAAATGTAAATGTCATATTCTACCCACTAGATGGAGAGTGATCTTCCACTCTCTTTAGTTATTTCCGTAAATATATATTTGTAATGTCAGCGTTAGCCATTATCTTCTACTTTCCACTCGCTTTGTGCACCACAACAAGCATGTAGTAAGTCTTAAGTAAGTGACTTACTCAATAGTAAGTCAAAAGTGAATATTCTTTATAAAGTCATTCATTGTTAGTCATAACTAAGATTAGACTAAGACTGAGTATTGGTCATCAACTTTTCGAAAATACTTGTATTTTTTGCTATAGAAATTTTTAAACAAATGCTGCCAATTATCGAAAGAAGTTTATTTTTTTACACATTAAAAAAATTATAATATTCATTTTTCAATCATATTATTTAGCATTTTCTTAAAGCTATGTAAATCTCTTTGAAGTACAAACGGTGTAAAATAATAAACCAACATATATTTTTCATCGAATTTTGCTTCATAGCAGATCTTTAGTGTTAAAAAATTACCAACAAAATTTGTTTTCTTTATAAATATTTTATTTGATTGTGGTATTTTATCCCACGTAAATTTTAAACAATTAATTAGGCTCTCGCTAGTGTAGAGGGAATTGAATGAGATAACTAGCGCGTCCTGGTAGCACAACTGGTAAGTGCACCGGCCCGGAAAGCAGGAGATCCAGTTTCGATTCCTGGCTGGGACAGATAGATTTTTTTATTCTATTCCCTCTCATTAATTGTCCAACAAAATTTGTTTTGTCCATATCTTATTTTTCAATTATAATTAGATTCTTCACGAAATCCACTCTTTAGCACTCCGGTTGTGTCATGTTTTCTCACAACTTATTGTAGGGTTAAAATAGATTTTCACAAAATTATCTTCCTGATTCTTTTTTTTTTTTTTTTTTTTTTTTTTTTTTTTTTTTTTTTTTTTTTTTTTTTTTTTTNCACCCCATTCTAAACACCCATGGCTCAGGACAACCTTCTATATTATAAATAAAAGATTGACCTGGGCGGGATTTGAACCCGCGGCGTCAGGATTGCGAGACCCGTACGGATCCCCTGAGCTATCCCGGCGCCCCTATCTTCCTGATTCAAGTCTCAATATGGGTCCCCGGAAGAATTCTTCTTGCAATCATTTTTAATAACGATCATACTAAATCATTCAGGAATTTTATTTCTCGAATACTCCTAGCATCCTAAGATATTAGTAATGTCCTTAGCGTTACCATTCATAAAATTTTTACAGAATATAATATTATAAATTGTTTTCCATAATTCAGATATTATCGATTTTTCAATTAGATCTTTCTGAAAATTCTTCTCTCAACCACCTCTGACTCTGTCAGCAAGTAACTCATCCAGAAGTTGTTAACACATTGCTCAAGTATTGAAATTATTTTTCCTCCGCTGACTTTTGCTCCACATTTTCTAAGTAGCAGAGAATGTAGTGCGTTCCAAAAAATTTGAATGCACCACATTTTCGCATCTCCAATGTTGTAAAGAATCGAATATTTAGTCTATGGATGATTAAAACTATTCCAGGACTCGTTTATTCGCTGGAAAAGTCCCTGTGAATGATGACTGTAAGAGATAGTTATGATTTCCATGGCCAGCTAGTTAGCCTGACAAATAAATAATGTAGTTTCACAATTTTCAAACGCATCGCTAGTACATAACATAAACATAAACTTGCCGGAAGGGAGACCGTTTCGTTGGCCTTGTATATTCAGAACTCCGGATTCTCTAGAATGACTAATTCCGCAGAAAACACAAAAGGAATTTCGCCCGAATAGAAAACTTCCCCAGCACACATGTCCGGGAGCAAGGGCAAGGGAAAGCAGAAAGGGCTTAACTGGGATGGCAGTGGTCGATGGGACACATTTCATTACATCCTGACCCCGCAGAAAAGGGTCATCACACTCTGGCTGGACCCCTATTTAGGGGTGGGCCGCTGTATTATCCAGTAGCATATGTACTACCTCCAGCCTTCGAATATACTTTCTGGATAAATACTATTCTAAAACAAATGCGCCACTAAAATCATTTATATAGGAGAGTGTAGGTATCTTAATAAGGCTCTACTAGTAGCGAGGAGCAGGATTTATAGGGAGATGGGAGTTCGTCCTTGAAGATGTCCAGGGCGAAAGTATGACAAGGATGCAAGGAAACTGGCAGTCACATCCCATCGTCTACCTGCCAGGGTAGAGCCCACATCTACGCGAATCGGGAATCTATGGCTGTAAAAGATGTTACCGTTGGGGGGGGGGGGGTCCGGGTCAATTATTCAGGCGGTGCACAATTCACAGGCGTGTTATTCACGGCTTTGCAGCTCCTCGCTCGATGTTACCGGGGGGGGGGGGGGAGACTCATCTATAAGTACAGTAATTATATTCGGCATCGGCAGTACCATAATCAGGGCCCAAATAAATTTCATTAACCTTTATTTAATAAATGGAAAGTTTTTCTTGACCGAAGATATTATTATTAGATATTTTTTGTTGGGGTACGGTCAAGGTAAATCCAAAAGTTACAAATTAAAAAAAAAATGTGTATTGCTCACTTGTGATGAAAAGTGGATAACGTATGACAATAATCAAATGGAGAGTTTCTTTGACCGAAGATATTATTATTAGATATTTTTTGTTGGGGTACGGTCAAGGTAAATCCAAAAGTTACAAATTAAAAAAAAAATGTGTATTTTTTAAAGTTATCTGCCGACGTTTCCGCTTACATTTTCAGCCGTCTTCAGGATCGTTGGAAACGTTCCCTCTCGCCTTCATGATAGCCCTGAAGATGACTTACATTGAAGGCCAAAACGTGGGAGGTTAATTTGAAAAAATAATTTTTTTTTTATTAGTTGTATTTTACGAATGTATCTTGACCGAACTCCAGCAAAAGAATCTATTAATTATATTAAATAAAGGTAAATAGTGCATAAAGGAACTTCATTAAATAACAAAATAAATAACAAATTTACAAAATAATGTAACAATCTATTAAAGCCGTCATTATAAATGATATAAAATGATTAAATAGTTCTCAAATGTTAATTATTGTATTAATAGTTCTACCACAGTCACTTTGTGGGAAAAGATTTTTTAGATTTTTAAGAACTTTTTTTTTTTAAACTAAAAGTATCTTCACACATTATATATATATTTCCTTTATTCTAGTGCACCTAGAGCTGCCAAGGCAGGATCACTCATTATAAGGTGACTGAGCTCCGAAGATGGTACCACTGATTCTGAAAGCGTCCCGAATTTAGAAAATAATATATTAGAAGAATTGGATATTGTTTGATAACCCTTGTAGTTATTCAGATTATTTCTTATTGGAGATTATAACAAATACATTTTATCGTCCTTCAATTGGTTATAACTTCTTCGTCCTGTCTTAGATTTCCTTTTGTTTTACTCAACTTGATCTCTATTGCAATGCGGTTTAATAAATCAGTTGTGTTAACTTTTGTCAGTGCTTTGTTATTATTAGTAGGTTCCTCATTAGAAATTCTTGAATTTCTAGTAGCCTGCTACTTGCGTTGCATTTAAAAGAGACATTTCAAACAATTTTACAGATTTACATCAATCTTACTTAGGATTTACCTGCTTAGAAGCTAAATATATAAGTTTGTGTGATATATATATATACAGATAGCGAAAAACTCTCGGCTACGAAATATACAATAAGCAGGATGAAGAAAAATTGCAATGAACACACAAAAAGAAAAAAATAATAAGCATTATCCTATTCTTATATATATATATAGGAAGGGAAAATACATGTTATGATACATTTGTTCTCGGCCAGGGCCATCTGTTATGACAGCCTGATTTTTGCCCAATCAATAAATATTGGTACCTAATTACCCTAGGAGAACATCAGGAATCCACTGGGTACAAAACTACAAGTTTACTTTGTGAGAAAACTTTAATATGCATTAAAATGTAATGACAATTAGAGAACTGTGACTATTATAAATGAATAGCATGGTTTCATTACAAGAAATATCCTAACAATGTTTGGGGTATCTTTAATTGAAAATTAAAATTTTGAAAATCAATTATAATTCACCTCGACTTTTCACATCAGAAAAGTAGTTTTAATGTGATTATATTAAAATAAATTATTATTAATCTAGGAGAATGAACTATTGTAGAATAATTTGCAGCAGCTTTAATTGAAAATTAAAATTTTGAAAATCAATTATAATTCACCTCGACTTTTCACATCAGAAAAGTGGTTTTAATGTTGTTATATTAAAATAAATTATTATGAACACAGGAGAATGAACTATTGTAGAATAATTTGCAGCAGGTTTAAAAAAAAAAACAAAAAAAAACACCCTTTAATTGGAGCACCAGGNCATTCTACCAATAATAATAATTATTATTATTATATTTATTTATATTTACTTATAAATTATGTCTATAGTTATTTACATATGACATTTACTGGTGAATGTATATTGAGAGGCCATTCCTTACGTCCCCATGTGGGCCGGTACCCATACTCCACCAAAGAGGTCGGAACTGTGCTCCTGCTAATCACAGTGCTCCAGAGAACAATGGCGCAGATAACCACAGCCAATCCTGCTCGCCACCGATCGACCCCTAACAAGGCCCACCTTTAACCCCAACCCACCCCAATGTATTGTTCCCAAGACTTATCACTGTATCATCTGCTCCACTTCTCTCCTCTTTTGTTCCGCGAGATATTTCCACATACCATTTGTAAGTTGTCTCCCCCTCCTCCTCACTCGTTTAAAATTAAATTAAGCAGTGATAATCGTCCATAGAGTTCAAAAACAATATTATACAATGACCTAAGTGCTTTCATTTAAAAAAAAAAAAAAAAAAAACTGGATAAATAATGTATCATTTTTCAAATTTATTAAATCATCTAAAGTATTTTAATTGTTCAAATCCAAACTAACATCACAATGACTACAATTATAACTTAAAAGAGTGATAAAGATAAATTAAATTTTACGTTGTCTACATACATCTCTCATTTTTCTAGTAAAACTAAAAAAACTGCAACTCTGGTGAATTTTTCTGCATTTGCAAGGTCATGTATAAAACAGGACTTCTGAATAAAAAAGGGAAAAAGTGATATTTTTATTTTATCTCTGTTATAACGGCATGTTTTCATAAGATTAAAAGTAAAACCCTTGAGTCACAAAATAATTAGTGTAATATCATTTTAAAATATTATACTAGCTTACAAGATATATAATATAGCACTGAAAGAAATTGCATTTATCTTTCTTTTTCCTTATGCCATAAGGGATTTTATTCAATGTCATTTACACAATATCCTCATGATCCTAAAGAATTTTTCATGTTTTATTTAAGATGATTATAAATATAAGTAAATTTTCGACAACCTAAAAAATTTCCGTTCCATCTTAAGGGTAAAACGTAAGACCATTAAAGTTCACTCTATATTGGCTGGTGAAAAAAAAATATAGAAGGTAGAAATAAAGGTTTTTATAAAGCTGCTATAGAGATTCAAAATTTATTTAGTTCTTCTTTATTTATGTATTTATAATAACGCTTGGTGTTGGCCACCTCTACTGTTGGAAGTAAGGTTTTCCATGAGGAAGACACTGTTAGTCCTTATTCTCCGCGAGGAAGACACCCCTCAAAAGAACTCACTAGTTTACTCTCTCAGTTATTTGCTCTAGCTGAGAGAGACACGAAGTAATTCTCTTACCTCCCCCTCGCAGGATTGTGCCTTCATTTACTTAGCAGTGTTAATTCAAATGAAAAACAGTTTGCGTGTAACAAAAAGTTTTAAAATAAAATATAAATGTATCTTTTATCAATTTCAATTTTATTTGCTACAGTTTAAATAAACAATAGCTTTTTTCATTGTCAATAAAGTGAGGACAGTATTTATTATAATTATAAATTACATTATAGTCCATCAAGATCAAATATCATTTCATAATATTAAAAATAAGAGTGATTTAGACCAATATTCAATTTAATATTTTCCAAAACCGATTTTTTTCAATAATGAATTCCTCAGGCCTTCTAAAATTGACCAAACTACTGAATTTAGTTTTAATCCAGCCTTAGATTGGCGTCATCAGCGAATTAAAAAATTCTAAGCCGTATGATAATCTTTTAATCTTCTGGCTTTAAAATATTGATAGTAAAGTAGGATGGTTCTCTATTCAGCCCTGAAGAAGCCATCACAGGATGTGCGAAAGCTCGGCAACTATCAACTACTTGACATGGTCCAACCCGGAATAAGAAACTGTACATACATCTGACGACTCAATGTGGAAGCCTATGTGAACAGATAGTTGACCCTAGTTACAGGGGTTGGATGGAATTGTGATAAATAGACCCAAACACCAGCCTTTCCTTCTTCTCCAGTTTTCTCCTTTCGTCCCAACGTGAAGGAGCGTTAAGCCAGGAATTTCACTCGTCCCTGAATCTGACCTGCAGGGGATCCATTCCTACGCTCTGCAACGCCTACCGATATAATCGAGATGGGACAACCTCGGCGTCTTCTACCAACCGGGACATATTCCACAGCCATTGCAGGATCTCTGTGGTCTTCCATCCTGACAACATGGCCCGAACCCAGGCGGGTTTCTCAATCAGCTCAATCAGTAAGGCATTCCTTAGGACCAGAAGAATCCATCTTTCATTTATTCTTCTTAAGAACCTCATTTGAAAGGTGGTGATCGTGGTTTTCTGTCAGTCAGTCAACACCCAACTTTCAGAACTTTAGGGCAGGTATAATAGAGTAGGTATACTGTCTCTTGTCTTTTTTTTTTCTTTTTTTTAATGCGGCTGTTTGTTTAGGTTACCTTTCATGTCCTAGGTCCTGAAGCTTTATCACTCGTTACTTCTTCTATAACTGTACACTATTGTAATCATTATAATGTGATTATTGAAAGAATCACAACATATTGGTTGGGTTACAATTTAAACTAATGTTAGGTGTGTATACCTCTGTCCCTAGGAGGGCCGATACGCCTGCGCCTCTCTCTGCCCCAAGGAGAGTATATCACCCCTGGGCAGTACCTGTAGGCACCCCAGACTGGTCGAGGTGCCTGGTCACTGCTGCCGAGAGTGGATGTGTGACTCACACTCAGGTAAGCCCAATACAGTTATATAATATTTCATAACCCTTTAATGCATATGAATAAAAACAACATCAACAACAATAAATACTGATACACTTTAACAATTGACTTCCAGTTACACTAAAAATCTTGAAAAAATTTTAATTAATTATCACATTTGAATTAATTCACACACACAGTATATAGATATATGTATATATATACAGAGGAAATAGAACACTGCGATAAATATAATCAATAAGAACAAAAGGATAAGAACAAATAAGAAGAAAGAATGTAGTGAACACACAAAAAGAAAAAAATCCGAGTAAAATTTTTAGGGAGACTTCTTGCCCTTTGTCAGTGTGGAGTGAAGAGAGAAAGTATATATATATATTAACAATTTTTGTGCAAGGGAACAGAATAAAAAATCTAACTGTCCCAGCCAGGACTCGAACCTATATCTCCTGCTATCCGGGCCGGCGCATTTACCAAATAAATTTAATAACTTTTCGACTAGTCCTGGTAGCATAAATGGTAAATGCACCGGCCCAGTTAGCAGGAGATCCAGGTTCAAGCCCTGTATGGGACAGCTAGATTTTTATTCTGTTCCCTTGCACTAAAAATTTATGTGGGATTATATACCACAAAAAAAATTATATATATAACAGACATACTAACATTTGATACACTACTTATTGACTATAGGACAGAACTAACAAGAAAGGCACTAGTGAAATACAGTATATGCCCAGTAGAAGCAAATTTATCGATGGACAAATGGACAAAAACCAGAATTCAAAACATTCCTTAAAATCTCTCTTGATAAAATTAAACACCTTAATGAGAGATGCTCATAATTAAATTATCACATTGAATTTACAATACATTTAATTGAAACCTTATATTTATTTAAATATTCAGCCTTGTATAGTTTTTTCTTGTTCATATTTTAAATTTATTACCAAGTTTTGTTTTTTTTTCATTTCATTATTGTTTTTAGTTACAAATTTTCTTCTCTCGTTCTTTTGTTCTTAGTTATTGTTTGCTTTATTATTTTTTTGTTAATTGTACATTATAATCAACTAATGTAATCATTTACTATACATGTACATTGTATACAATATTTGTATGGTATGTACAGATTGAACTCCCTTGGCAGGATTACTGTCATGAGAAAAAAAAAATATATTCATGAAGAAGAAATGAAAATTTTAATATTTCCTATCATTAACCAAAATTTATTTAAATATTCAATGTTTGTCATGTTTCAATTTTCTGAACAAGACCTGCTGATTTGTTCATCAATCCTCGGAACTACTCTCTCTCTCTCAAGGAAATGAAGCAATTAATAGTAGCACCATAACATAATTTATGAAATTTCATCAGATTCCCAATAGCTAAGGGAAGATGCTTACACACACACATTATATATATATATGAANTTGCATAATGCTGGAATAAATTTGTAAAATTGTTAGGGAATGACGTCTTTACTTACGTCGTGATTTGGAGGTCATTAATTGGTGTCAATAATTCAAATTAATGGGAAACTATAATTTTTTGTGAATATTTAAATTTTTTGTGTCATTGGAGACTGAAAAATTGCAACTCCACTCATGCTATAGGCAGTTTAGGGGGGTTTTAAGAGTAATCCCAGGATTAATGACAGATTCCACATGTAAATTAAGGATTATTCAGAATACGTGCGAATAGTGTCTGAACAATACTGGGCAATGCATATCTGCTTCTCTCCCGATTCTTCCCAAGACTTCTTGCTCTTCTTCTTCTTCTCTGACCAGAATATTGGAAATAGAGACGTGGTGTTGAGAGTTACTGTTGGAGGTTAGTCAGCTCTAGTAAGGGGGAGCCACATCAGACGTCGGCACTTCCAAAGAGTGACCTGCAGCTGCCGTTCCCTGAACACTTCATATGCATCTGTAATGCAACTCGAGAAATCTGCTTGGCGTACGCAGCTCTTGCGTGACTTATCTCTTTCTAATGACAAGAAGAAGGCTCTTATGAGGTAAAAAACTTTACTTTACATAAACACAAAAATCCATAAGTATGTGATTATTTTACCATTTATTTCCAAAAGCCATTATTTGTTATTTATGGATATTACAAAGCAGCTTACAAACAGTACTTAATTACTGCGCCTAACGTTCAAAACTAAATATAAGATAATTATTTTTAAATAAATCCAAATTAAACGGTGGTAAAATGTGTGTCTTGACGTTAAGTTTGTTTCTACGGTTATTCTAATTAAAAGATGATCAAAACAAGGTAGATTTGACAAGTCAAAAGACAATATTTTTCAAGCATTTTTTTTTCCTGATTGGAGGATACATGAATTTCCAAACAAGGAATTTTCACAAAGTTTTCTCTCTGGAAAGAGACTACATATAAATTGTTGTGTTAGGGTTAAGGCTATTCAGGTAAATTGCACTAGATAGGAAGAAACAAAGGAGTCCCGATCCCATTTCCTTCTTCTCCTTGTTCTTTCCACTCGCTCAGATCCATGAGTTTATAATCTCACTTAGGGTCTTTCTAAATTACCTTATATAAAATTTTCAGTATACGGATTTTTTAAATTATAAATAATACATGTGACAACATAAATAAAAATTTAATAATTATACTTTAATTATAGAATAAAATGTTAGCGCTAATAGTTCTAAAAAATTTAAGAGGCAGCGCTAGTGATAATGGATTTGGGTGTTAACAACGTATCAAACTCTTTTATTTAAATTAAATAACTTCTATATGCGAGATACTGTGAAAATTATTTTTTTTAATGGGATTAATTTTACTTGAACTTGCTTAAATAGCAAAATTGGAGCTAAAATAGTATATCATTCTATATGGAATTAATTTTATTCATCATCTGCTTTGTATTATATTTGTCTTGTCAAATATAAATTGCTGTATACATCAATGAATTCTTTAAAAAAAATATATACGTAGGATTAATGAAGGCTATTGGCTATTTGTTTCAAAAATGAATTTTCGAGCAGCTCAAAAAGAAAATGGACAAAAGGAATTTAATTCAATCTGTCTTGAAAACCATAGAGGAATCTTGCTTCGAAAGTGGAAGAAATTTACATAAATCTGCATTTCATTTGAAGCCACTTCGAGTGACCCAAGTAGTTTCAAAGTTTTCTCTCGATTTAATTCCTTAATGAAAGTATCTGTAATATTTCGGTAAAGTTGATTAACATTTATGAATTAAGCAAGAGCCTTGAGTTTGTGCAAGGAGCTCCAACCCAGGCTCTGCGCGAACCCTCCTGGGTTGGAGGATTAGGTTGGCAGGCCAGGTTGGACTTCCACCTGAATTCAGCCGCCAACTTGGTGTGCATTTCGCAGACAACACTTGGAGTATAAGTCGCCACTTGAAGCATTTCCATGTGCGAAGCTAACCGTGTTTGCCCTGAACTCCTGCACTCTGAAGTCTGTTTACATTGGAAGATTTCTACTATCTCTGCAGTTATCTCTAAAAAATAAATTGGCAAAAGAATTTAATCAAGGAGCGATTAAGCGAATAAAATATATTCAGTTTCCTGTAAAAATTAACATTCTGAAATACATTCATAAAACTAAGTTTAATTTCAATATATAAACAAAATAATATTTGTAAATTGCTTTAAGCGCATCTAATGTATTAATCAATTGTTGAGAGGGAATAGAATAAAAAATTTAACTGTCCCAGCTAGGACTCGAACCTGGATCTCCTGCTTTCCAGGCCGGTATGTTTCCAATACACCACCGGGACGAGTCAGATAACCTATTAAATTCCCAACACACTAGAAAGAGCCTAACCTACGAGAAAGACGAATACATCGTCTTATGCTCGAAGGAGCTGACATTATCTAGCTATTTATCGACTCTCGTTATTTATTTTATTCCCTCTCATTAATTGTTTAAAATTTACGCGGGATAATAAACCACAACTAAATGAATATGTATAAATGAAAATTAAAAAAGTAAATTACGTGAGTCGATAAATAGCTAGACAGCTCCTTCGAGCATAAGACGATATATTATTCTTTCTCGTAGGTTAGACTCTGGACACTAGCGCGGGGAATTTAATAAGTTGTCTGGCTCGTCTCGCTGGTGTAATGGAAACATACCGGCCCGGAAAGCAGGAGATCCAGGTTCGACTCCTGGCTGGGGCAGATAGATTTTTATTCTATTCCCTGTCATTAATTGTTTAAAATTTATGTTGGATAATAAACCACAGCTAAATTAATATTTACTAATGTTTTAATATTCTTTTTCATTAACGAATAAATTTTTCAAAGAACCATTTTTTTTTTCATAGATTATTTCAATAAAAGAGTTCACTAAAAATAGTCCTTTAAAAAGGATATGTGTGAACTTCAAAAACATTTTCAGCATCATTTTATAATTCGTTTTATACTTTTAACGTCTTGGAAACACGATTCCCTAGGTTTCTTATTCCTCATAACACCAAAAAACCAACTTATAAATGTCCCAAACTAATTTCAAAAAAATTTTCTATCATACATTCAAAGAGATATATGAAAACAAATAATAAAGTACTTAAATGGCCGTAAGAGGCCGAAAAGAAAATTAAGATACAAACTAATTTCCCAAGGTAAATATGGAAATCAGGAGTGAGTCACTCAACCATTTCAACTTTGACATCATCTGATGTATTCACCGATACATTTAGGTAATCATAGCTCATGATTTCAGAAGATTCGCTGATCTTATATTTATTTAACCTAGTTCACAGAGTGCGTGTCGTTAAGTGACCAAGAATATTTAGGAGGAAACCGGCACAATCTCTGACTGTGACCAAACGCTATTATTTCATTATTTATTTATTTAACAGTGTATTATTATAAATAATTCTCATTTTTAATATTTTACTATTTTATTTTTATTCACATCAAAGGTAGCTTAAGCTAAATATAATATGAAAATGTTTTTGAAATTCGGAGAATTAATTCAGAGAATTACTGTGGTAGTCTCTTAAGCAAAGGAATACATAAAGTATTAAATAAATATTACTTTTTGTGGTATTTAATCCCACGTAAATTTTAACAATTTTTAGGACTCGAATCTGGATCTCCTGCTGAGGGTGAGCTGACTATGTCAGCTCCTCCGAGCAAAAGACGATATATTCGTCGGCCTCGGAGGTTAGTCTCTCGACACTAGTGCGGAGAATTTGATAACTTATCAGACTTGTCTCGGTAGCTTAATGGGACATGCACCGGCCCACATAGCAGGAGATTCAGATTCGAGTCCTGGCTGGTACAGTTAGATTTTTTATTCTGTTCCCTTGCACTAAAAATTTCATAAAGTATTAAGTTCGCCCCTAAATTCGAATGTTCTAATTGAGATTTGTTATTTACAGTTTAAATATTATATAATTATAAATTGTAATCATAATAAACTTTTTTCTTTTTTTTTTTT
>KZ808183.1:102237-120129 GCA_000696205.2 Oncopeltus fasciatus | reverse complement strand
ATTGTCTGGCTATTTATCGACTCTTCATTATTTACTTTTTATTTTCATTTATAAATATTTATGTGAATAAATAATGAAGAGTCTATAAATAGCTAGACAATGTCCGCTCCTTCCAGCATAAGACTTTCTCGTGGGTTAGGCTCTCGCTAGTGGGTTGGGAATTTAATTAGTTGTCTAGTTCGTCCCGGTGGTGCAATGGATACCATACCGGCCCGGAAAGCTTGAGATCCAGGTTCGAGTCCTGTCTGGGACAGATAGATTTTTTATTCTATTCCCTCACATTAAATGTTTAAAATTATATTATACTTTTAACCCTGATTTCTTATAGGGATACTCTTGAATAATAACAAAAAAGGAAATCTTTTGATATTACTGAAAATCCCAATATGATGGCTAAAGGCTGTTATTTTTTTCTGCCATTATTAGTGCACAGAGTAAAAATTTATTTTTGTGTTTTTTTTAATTCATAAAAAAAATAAATAAATAAAAAAGAGTGGGATAATACAGTGAGTAATTTACGGCAGCCCCCTAAATAGAGGCATTCTCTTGGAAGTATTATTCCCTCCGAAAGGTTACTCTTGTAGCTCTTTGGTTCGAGGCCTCTTTGAAAGAGGTCCGAGGTGTGGATCCTCCCTTCTCTTCTTTTAATTATGGCTTCCTTGTTGCTGCGTCCATTGTCCGCCGACCGACCCTTCATTTCGGAATCGCTATTTTCAGTTTTCCCTTTAATTCTTCTCTTTTCTTTTTTCCTCCCTCGTGCTACAGTTACAGCTAAGAATAAACTGCTGGAATCATTTTTCAATGAATAACAGCCTGAGGAAATATAAGTCCAATCCACAATCGTTTATTTGAAGAAAAAAATATCAAGCATCAGTGAATTAATTACTGGTAAAAATTATTTTTTAAGGTGTTTTAGAATTATTACTTTTAAAAAAACAAATTGATTTCATACGGAATTCGAAGCCACCAAATAACTACCCAGCCGACCATACGCTAAGGCTTACTACTTCATAAACCTGGGTGACTAGGAAGGCCTCTCGTGTTGCCGACAGCAAACAACTCTGACAAGTGATCAGGAAACCCGGAAATCTGCCGCATCATTCAATGGGGGAGGGGTAACCCAGAGATAACCACCCTATTCTAAACATCCAAAACACTGGCAAGGCTTTAATTTACGAATAACAGCTAATTCAATAAGGATTAAATGCAAGGGAATAGAATAAAAAATCTATCTGTCCAAGACAGGACTCGAACCTGGATCTCCTGCTTTCCGGGCCGGTATGATTCCATTACACCACCGGAACAAGCTAGATAACTTATTAAATTCCCAACATAGCGAGAGTTTAACCCACGAGAAAGACGAATACATGGTCTTATGCTCGAAGGAGCTGACATTGCCATGCTATTAATTATTATTATTTATTTGCTTAATTTTTTATTTTATAATTTTTTTTTTGTGGTATTTTATCCCACGTGAATTCTAAACGTTTAAAGTAAATAACGAGAGTCATTTAAATAGCTTGATAATGTCAGCTCTTTCGAGCATAAGACCATGTATTCGTCTTTCTCGGAGGTTAGACTCTGAACACTAGTGCTGGGAATTTGTTAACTTATCTGGCTGTCCATGGATAACGCGCTTGCCCGGATAGCAGAAGATCCAGGTTCTAGCTCTTGCTAGAACAGTTATATTTTTTATTATATTCCCTTGCGTTTAATCGTTTAAAATTTAAAATTTAATAACATTTATCTAATTCAATAACTTTTACCCGCAGCGCCAGCTTGGTATACCAAAATCCAATTACCATTGCCTTTATTATCACCTCCAAACTTCTTCTGTATAAAGAAAACTATTCATTTGTCGTAAAAACTTTATGCGACATTAATTATTGTTCAGCTTATATTATTTTGTGCAATGATATTATATTATGCAACAATTATTTTGTGAACTTAAATTACAAATTGATATTTTTTTTAAAGTTTAATAATTATTGTTTGTAAAATATTTTAAAATTAATAATGATGTAACTGTTTAATAGCACCGTACTTCTTTTTAGATTTCATTTAACGAAAAATAAATTTAATATATAACTGTNATAATAAAATTTATCTAATTAGATAACTTTTACCCGCAGCGCCAGCTTGGTATACCAAAATCCAATTACCATTGCCTTTAGTATCGCCTCCAAACTTCTTCTGTATAAGGAATACTATTCATTTGTCGTAAAAACTTCATGCGACATTAATTATTGTTCAGCTTATATTATTTTGTGCAATAATTTTGTGAACTTATATTACATATTGATTGTTTAACATTTTTTTAAAAGTTTAATAATTATTGTTTGTATAATATTTTAAAATTAATAATGATGTAACTGTTTAATAGCACCGTACTTCTTTTTAGATTTCATTTAACGAAAATAAATGTAATAGGTATATAACTGTTACATTTTACAGAATCTCAGAAAAATGTTTACATCCTGAAATCTACTGAAAACGTACAATGACTCTAACCCACATTGGTACTGATCTTATGCTTAATTCGGGTGACTCAAAGATAAAGGTACAAAATAAGTATTTATAATTTGTAAGCTCAATAAAAATTACCATTTAGAAATTATTATTTATAAGTTTTAAAAGACTCCGGAAGCTAAATAAAAATTATTGACAGGATGTTTGAATCTGATTATCCCACTTAAAAAAATTAATCAACCCTCTAAATTCGCAATCAAAAATCTATATGCAAAATGGAAATTATGTTTATTCTATCATTTCTTTTTTTTTAGTTAAAAATATATAAGATATCGACGACTTTTTCAATTTCGTCTTTGTACAAACTTCCCTCTACCCTAACCGATATCAGAACTTACAGAACCCATCGAACTGCTTGAAAAAATAGGATTTAATTTATACTTTTAACCCTTTACTTCAAAAATGACGGACGAGCGCGTTCATATATAATGTATAATTATTGTTTCCTTATTTCGGATCAGTGAATATTGACTTAAATTTTTAAAAAGTGGTATCTACGTGAATAAGAAAGATTGAATAATATTTATTCTCTCACATGCCAAGATCCCAGAAATCATTAAAATAATCTGCTTAAATTACAAGCAGATCCTGCTTGACAATATCTTATCAGAAACACATAGACACGGAACCAAAATTATAACAGACAAAATTCAAGAGAAAGCCCCTTGTAGGAAAAATAAATATCCATAAAATAAAAATAAAATTTAATTAAGGGTTTCTCATTTAGGTTAGATTGGCAGCGACAGTAAAAGTGGCCGTTAAAACGAACACTAACTGACCCTTTAGAAGAAAGAAGAAAAGTTTAAGGGTTCTACTAACGTTTTTAAGATCACTCTAGTCTCAAGTTCAAAAATTAATCACTCTCTTGTAAACAAATCATTCCTACATTAATATAGGATAGTAATAAATAAATAGTAATAATAACTTACAAAACTAAACTGTTAATATATTACTCCAGCCAAGAACGGCAACAAAGTCGAATTAGCAAATTTAGGAAAGGAAGAGAGAAGTGTTCACAAATGGGAGTTCCTAAATTTCATCCTTAAAACGTATATTTTGTAGAAATTTCATTTCAAATAAAAGTTATAAGGTTACATTCTAAACCTATTATGTTCTATAAACTTTTTTTAAATAATTTTAATAATAACGAATAACGATTATATATTTTCATTATTATTATTAGATGATTTTAGTTGGGGTTCGGTCAAGGTAGATCCAAAAAAAGAAAAAATACAAATTTAACAAAAGTGTATTTCTCTTCAAAGATTATCTGCCAACGTTTCGGTTTACATTGTAAGCAATCTTCAGGGCTATCATGAAGACGAGAGGGGACGTCCTGTCCCTAAGTTCACATTTCCATGACTGTGATGATATTATATATTTTTTTCTCCCTCAAAGAGAATCGTTTCCCTCATCGAGTATCAACCAAAAATAAATCATTTGAAGAGTTTGCTACACTAAGCCTAAATAACAAATTTTTTTTGTATATTTTAAAAATAAAAGGGCCCACACAGCCCTTGAAATTATACCCTTAAATAACTTTATAATATGAGGGTTTTTTTTTTTTTTTTTTTTTTAATTTTAAGTTATAGAATGTAAATGTTATAAAATACATTTACACCTATATTGTTTTATATATTTTTCTTAGTGTTAATCATACAGAAGATATTATGCAAGGGAATAGAATTAAAAAATCTTACTACCTCAACTAGGACTCGAACCCGGATCTCCTGCTTGCATGCCACCATTTGCACCACCGAGGCTAGCGAGATAATTCATTAAATTCCCTACACTCTACTGGGAGTCTAAACCCCCGAATAAGACGAAATGAGATTAAATTAAAGATTAAATACCACAACAAATACAATATTTAAAAAAAGAAGATATTGAGATTTTAAATTTCTGTCTCCTGTTATATCCCCTCCCTTTAGACCGATTTTTGTAATTATTAACCGCATCCAACGATCTGTAAAAGTAAGTAAATAAGCTAAATTATCGAATTTTAATTCGCTATTAATTTATTAAGAGTTTACAAAAGTCGCTTCATGCTACTAAGATGAATTGTGTAATCCACCCCTTTCCGGAAATCTGCTCAAAAAAAAAAGTTTAATGTCAATAAGCAGAATCAGAGGCTTATCTCCGTTCAAAAACTTTTGATCACAGATTGAAAAGCTATTTATAAGAAGCCCCCCTATTATAAGCAACCATGAAACTGGGCAGCTTTTCATCATATTTTGATAAATGTTTGTTCAGATCATTGTTGCTCTTACAACAGTGAAGGAACCAAACAGATTCTTCCTTCCAACCCTCTATTTTTCTTAATACTTGTTAAAGGGAATATATTACCAATAGATATATATTCACAATAAACTATTTCTTGAACCGCTAGCAAAGATAAATCTAACGACCGACTTTTGTTTTTATTTTTAAAAAAGTAAGATGGCCGGCCCAACTTCTAAGTAGGATCGGTAAAGGTCAATAAAATAATTTAAAATTTAAAAAAAAAAAGGGTACCATCGAAAATAGCTTGATTCTCACGTGGGAAATCTTCAAAAATAAATCTACAACCCCCAATTTGAATTGAGATCGCACCAATAACATTAGGAAATGAGTGTAAGAGCGACGTCCTGCAGGTGGTCCTGCCAAGACACGAAATACTGACGTGACAGCCTAAGTAGACACCTGAAGATTTTATGTAGTCAGGGGAGGCTTTATGTAGCGATACATAAAAGTCAGCAGCCAACCCCAATAAAGCAACATTTCCAATTTTAATTGAGATAAACTGAGACAGTAAAAGCAATCGTTAAAACGCGAGTAACGGCACGGAGGAAATGACCGGCGGGATATGGGGGGGTTGAAAGCAATTTAAATGGGTTTCTTGGAGTTACCCCCTACCGGAGGGGATGAGAAAATGTCCCCACCACTTCTCGCTATGAAAAGTAAGAGTTTTGGAGCACCTGCTCGTCTGGCTTCCTCAGAAAGAACTAATTTCCTACTCTTATTAAAAAATACATAAAAAAGATTGAATGGCAAATTAGGCCATAAAAGTCGAAAAAGACAATGTGAGAAAGAGTTCAAGACACTTTAATTCCGTCGAGAGCAAGCGAGCTTGGAGAGGCTAAGGCTCAACCTTCTTTCTTACATTATTTAATATTTTCCTGAATATTCGATTATTCGGGAAAAAAAATCATCAGGAATCATGCTTTTAACGATGGTACCATGAAGCGATTTTTGAAAAATTTCAACAGATCTTCTCCGATCCTGCATTGGAAAAACTTTTTTTTTTTTACTTATTTATTTAAAAATTTACTTCACAAAAATTACATGTACAATCTTCCTTCGTAGCTGACTATGTGTATTATGTATGTCTTAATACAGGCAAATGTTTTTTAAAAATATAAAAACAATAAAAATTAAAAACAAATGTATATATAATTTTATGTACAAGTACATTTTTATTTTTATTCACACTTTGTATTACGGACTTTAATTGGTAACGAAATACATACTTAATTTTAACTATGAAGATAAATATTAAACCATTCAAGCTTATAAATACAAGTAACTGGTTTGATAAAATTTATAAAACGTTAGTACAGAATATGTTATTTCAAAACTAAAGATTAAAGTACAAAGAATTAATAATAAAATTAAGTATATGATGGGGATATAGGAATAATAAAAAATAATTAAAGATCATTTTTAATAAAAAATTAAATTTTTTCGTTTATTAATTTGTATTGGGGTTACCTCCCTTAATTGAGTTTTCAGCTATAGATTAACAGATCATATCTATGTAACTTCCGAATTGTTATTTTACAGTAGCATTACTTTACCCAAGCCAAGAAAAGTTTACTACATCGCAAAATCTGCTGTAGGTATGCGAACACCGCGACTGTAGTGCTCCCTAGTGAGGAACTGTGGTAAAAAAACCGTGAGAAATTCCCCTCGCAATTAGGATGAGCCGATATTTGAACTCAGGACCTACTTTATGCGAGTAATACATGCTAACTACTACGCCACGAAAGCTCCCTAACTAAAAATTAAATAAAATGACTGAAATATACATTACGTGTGATTAAATTGATAAAAGAACTAAAAATCGCATTTATAAAATAATAACTATAACAATATATAACAAATATATTATGGCTAACAATACTAAAAACAACATGCAAAAAAATATTATGGCTGATAAAATTATTAATGTTTAACATAATTAGTTATTAAATAAATAAGTAAATAATACATAAAACATAAATAATAATAAAATAAAACATAAATAAATAATAAAGAAAAACGTTGATGACAACTATTTTTTCTGAACTTCGTATAGCCACTGTAATAGGAGTGCAATACCCTATGAAAAGAGCTGTTTATGTTTTCACGTTTAATCAGGAAAAACGGAAACTATAAAAGAAATGCAGGCCGTTAAAAGGACGCTGTAAAGTACGACGGAAATGGCTGATGTGAACGAATACGAAGAAACTGTGCAGAGTGAATTGAGAAAATCAAAAAGAGCTCTGAGATGTGTCTTTTACTACCCGGAGAGTTACATGGTCGGAGCCAACAGACAAGTTATCCTCATTAAATTATCTCGGGGAAGTTGGCGAGGTCGGCCCAGAGCGAGGTGGGACAACTTTTAACTGCTCTGACTGGAGCTCACGTCCTATCTCCCGCCTTGGGACTATCCCCTGTTCGCCTTGGGGCAGGAATTAGCCCCTCAGTGCTCTTATTTGACTCTCCATTCCGCTCATCTACTTCTTCTTGATGGCTGCCGATCTGATCCTCGGAGAATTGTAATCCTATCATTACACGGTAGTATGGGCCGCGAGGATTCCTCAAACTTTAGAGGACTGATTCCAGGTCAATTACAATTCTGAGAAAATCCAAAAATTTGTTAGCTTGAGGCGGTGCACACGCACACACCACTATTTTTTTCCCCGGTTATCTTTATCGAACCAAGGATTAGGATTAGGATCAGTTTATAGGGCGATCAACATCATGGTTATTACGCCCTGACTGTTGGGTTAATTAAATTTTTTCATATATATGCCTGTTTCTCTTAAAATGCAAATAAGTTTGGATACATTGGATTCATGGTTTGCCAGGGATGCCGACAGTTGTCTTGGGAGGTTTTTACATGTAAATAGATTAGTATAATATGGGCATTCCTCGATGAATGCCCATTTATCGAACCCAGGTATCTTCAGCCTTCCCATGTGGTACCAGACCTAAGAGATCAGTCAGTAGAGAACGTGATGGGGTTCGGTCAATTTTGCAAGGTTCTAACCTTAACAGAACCCCTAAGAATCTGCACGGTCAAAACTCTCCATTCGAGTTATTAATAGTTCAGAAAAAGGACTGAGAGAACCAAGATACGTCACGTCAGCCACGCGAGTACGTACATACATATATGCATACATATATACATTTTGATGGAAAAAGTCATGTATTACTGTGTATGTCATATAGCACTTAAACTACACTTATCGCAAGACATTCCTTATCCTATTTCTAACGTATATTTAGATTTCTAGAAATGGATATTCCACCCTATTCCAATGGACCAGATAGGTCCTTTGGGGACAAGTGTACCGTCGGACAAGTCACAATGCTCAAGAGGAAACATAAGAAAATATTTTGCAAATAAATAACGCGCAGGAAATAATCGTCAATAAAGATTTATAAAAAAGAAAAATAACTTTTTAAAATGTTTCCCGACAGTGGGAATACTTAGTTAATTTACTTTCTATTTTAAGGTGAAAAGGGCTAATTTATATCTCCATTCCTTGAAGATGAAGAGTTTCTCTGCCAAGCTCTGCAGGCTCTTGAAGCAATGAGCCTTGAGAAGGATCTGAATTAAAGAGACTACGCTAAGCTGGACTTAAGCCAAATTATCTTCAGAGAAAAGTCTTGGAATCGAAAAGAAAGTTTCATTGTGAGCTGAACAATTAAGTCTTTAGTCCACAAAAATTTATCTGTGCTCGGGCAATCTGCACACACATGGCTGATATTCCCTAAGATACTTTTTTTTAATTTAAAAAGAATTAGTTTACCACTTTTTTGTTTTACATTTTTGTTATTTCTAAAAATAATGGTACAAATTTCTATATTTGAAGTAAACCACAAGTCAAAAATAATGTTATCTCTTATAAATTCCTCCTTGAGACAACCATAACTAGAGTTTCCGATTCCGGGCCAATAAATTGACAATAAAGTGTTCTATGGTCTCCCTGGTCTCATTTCTGTCGTTCATAAATGAAGTTCATGGTACGGAAATATTTATACTGCCTCTAAGGAATCAGGATATTTTCTTAGTCTTATTACGTCATAGAGTTTAGCTCTGAGACTACTGCTAATAGCGTAAAGTGCTTTTCCTACTTTATTCAGGAATACCGTTGTAGAATCTAAGTGTAAAAACTCGAATACGGATACATTATAATAGATATTCACTAATACTATATTGGAGATGCTGAAAATATATTCTTTATTCATATAGGTAAACAAGGGGGCAAACTTAAGTCTCCACAATATAAATTTTATTCTTCAAAACAAGCATAGCAGAAAATGTTTCGGCTCATTCCAGCCATCCATATATATCAAAATTTACAATATAAATGAAAAATAATAGTTCCATATAATCAATTTGAACATGCTACAAACAACCATATTATAACCTAATGGGATGCACTATAATTTCATTTACGACTTTGGATAATTTGTCAATTAGTCCCATATTTTTCACCAATTGGTCCAGCCTTAGTATATGAAATTTGATTAATTGTAATATCCTTATCGAAATTCAATTCCAGACAGCTTATTTGATTAAGTACAAGGCATCAATATACTAGCTTCCTCCTTTGTAAAAAAAAATTATCTATTTCACTGCAGTGGTGTTGACATTAATTGTCAGAGGTTACCCACCTTGGAGGCAATGACTTTGTACAGTAGGTTGAGCCACTGATGCACGAATATTATCATTTTTATTATGTATTTTATTATTATTGTTTATTTTTATTTGTATTATTTACCGCCTTTACCTCATTTGTTTCGCTCAGTTACAAACCTACTAATAACATTCCTGACTGTGGTTGTGTTATTAACGTGAAGCATCGTGTGTGTGTGGATGTTGCCTTTTGTTCTCTTTTATATTTTATTTCTTATATTAACCTTGATCTTGTTTATTGCTTTTAATATTTGTTTAACTCATCTTTATGTGACGAAATGAACTTTGTTACAGACATTTTACGTTTCTCAGCTTCTGCACAAACAGAAGTTGAGGCTCTATCTTTTCTTTTATTATTTCGCCCTTCATCTAGCCTTAAATAACCAATTTCGCTCAATACATTTGTTTTCGTAACAAAGATATAAAAATTTTAAATTTTAGTTTACCTCCTAACTCTCCCTCTTCCCTTTCTCAACGATTTGAGCCATCTGGCAGTTTGAAAGAAGAAGCTTAAATACAGAATTTAATTGCATTATTTTTAAATTTCTGGCGCTAGAGAGCAATATATAAGACAAATATTTAACGATCCATATTTTTGCATCTCCAATGAAGGATCGGTGAAGATCGCTTCTGATACATGCTTGGAGAGTTTTTACATTTCGACGAGCTTAATTATTATGTTGTTTCAAGTACTCACATGAACTCTCAAGTGAGTATTGAACACTGACCCGTCTTCAGTAATTTCAGACTGTAGTTATCCCAAAGTTCCAATCCTTTCTAAATCGAAATGTCTTCTTCTCATGGGACTTGGAAAGCCGACCTGTCGGGGTGGAGTCGCACCAATTAAATTATTCCAGGACTTCTTGTTTGACTAATTCCTGAAAGAATGGAACCGGAGGTAAACTTTCATCTCCCTCCCTTTTTCTATTAATTTGTTATAATTCGAAGGGAAGACTGTCCCTCGTCGAAATTCCTCCCTCGGGAGTTCAGTAACTGTCTAATTGAGTTGTTAAGACTGGAATATTTCGCTTCATCGCTTTCAAAAAGGATCAACCGCTCAGATAGCGCTAAAACGCTTATATTTGCCTTTCTTTCGGCTTCTTCGCCTAATGGAGTGAAGATTCAATGGGAAAATTGCTTGATGATAACTGCACTTTTAGAGTTCTTAAGGGGGCTAGAGAGGAGACGAAATTGTGGTGATAGGGTATCAAATCACTATGAAGGAAAAGAGTTGGAAGCTTTAAATTGGGCATTTGCAATTGACTTAAAGACATTTCCATTGGAAAGTTTAAATGTTTGAGGAACGGGTTATCCAAGGAAATCCAAATGGTCCTCATTACTGGCCTAGCTGAGTTCAAGTCACAACCTAAAACGTCATAGATAGGGAACCTAGCTAAAGACAAAAGATTACCCCTTCCTCCCTTAAATTGGTTGAAAGAGGTTTAATTAAAACAAAATAAAACCGTTTTTTTTTCTCAATTTTCTGTATCAAATTTAATCATTATATTATTATGGGCTAGTTAATTTATTAAAAATAGTATTACACTACTTCAGCCCTTACAAACTAAAAAAATGAATAGATAGAAATAGAAAAATTACTCAAAGCTAGTAAAAAATATATAAAAATAAATTAAATGTACTTATTGACAAAAAGTCCTAAAGATAACCTAATACTTATCACTTCGCTGTTACTGACACTGGAAAGACTATAACTAGCCCGACGTTCTGAGACACGAGAACTGGCTGAGAATAACTTATTACTGACTCGAGGGGTAGCTGGCGAGTTACTTTTATAATTACGTGGAAGGGTCGAGAAGGGCCTAGAAGATTCTATACGAATTTCTAAGTGTTCCTACTTCCCTTCTTCAACATTCATTCATTTTAATTCACGAATGAATGTAAGAAATATTAATAATATACTCAATTTACGCTTTTTCTTTGTGTTACGAAGCTTCAGCTACATCTGCAATGTTACATAGTAAATGAATAGCATTTATCAAATTTCCTTCTACTGGAATGATAGCTACGTTGATACCATAACGGGACTTTGAAAAATTCTTCCCCGAATCTACTTAGGATTAGATAAGAAATGTGACCTATTCTTAATTATATATATAATATAGGATAGCTATAATATAATATGACCTATTAGCTATATTATTATATATTACTTACATATTAGCTTTAGCTAGAGCGCGCGCGTGTGTGTGTGTGTTCGCGCTCAAAGTAGTTTTTGAAAAAAAGAAGAAATTAACGGTCGAGGTCAACCGTTAGATGACATCCTTAATAGTTGATCTACCTGAAAAATAGTAATAGCTATTATAAAACTTTTTAACCAATATAAGGCAGTTCCAACACAATAAGTTTTTGTTATATTAAACTTGACTATTCCTAATATTATATATAATCATCACACTTGTATTTTATCATTTAAAATTGTATAATATGCTGCAGATAACCAATTTATGTAATTCGTCCATGATAGGCGTTGAGAGGTTTACAACTCATGTACATGTTACATACAATTTCACAGCTTTCCAATTTAATCGGCAATTTCACCTCCCAATTTCAACCTCTTCATTTCTCCTCCGTTTCAATGCCTCAACGTTTGTGATCTGCACAGTTATGTTCTCAAACACCCATAGTATCCTTTATTCACAGCTGTACACTTATACATATTGCTTCAACTCCTCTTCAACCAGTGTAATTTTCTTTCGTTATTTTTGGTGCATCATTTAATTGAAGTTTTCATTAATGAGTCCACCCTATTCTTCCTAAAATTTCAGTCAAATCTTTCAGGTATTCCCTATTCTTTATGGTATCTAACTATAATACTAACATTACATGTCATCCTAAAGACCTGTTAGAGTCTTTAATGAAAAATAATATTGTATTATTAATATTGTGTAAAAAGTATATTTTTTTCTAATAATCATATATTTTCTCTATAACTTTTTACGTAAAACTGATTATTAAATAAAATCTTTATTGCTAATTACATTCTACATGTTTTTGTATCTTGTAATGTGCTAGTTAATATTCACAATTAATTTTTTTTTAAACAGACAAACAAAAAAATAAATNAAACAAAGAAGAAAGAACTTAGCGTGTAGTTCGCTTGGTGGAGAAGCTGCCCAATGACAGGACTCCTAAATCTCTTTTTTGTTTTTGTTTTCTTTTTTTTTTTTCATATTATTTTTATGAAGTGTTGATAATGAGAAGGTCACGCGGCCATTTCCTATTCAGGTGACGTAGTAGATTGCCAGGATTTGCCTTCGTTGACCTTAATGCGCCAGCGCTGGCACCAAAGCTGTATGTCCATGAGATGCCTTTGGAGATTTTTCCTGGCAGTAAGTGAGTCAGCATCTGAAGAAAATATTTCCTGGTCATCCGCAAAGGTTGCAAGGACAACACTCCTAACACACTGTTAGGATGTGACGGGATATCGGCAGTGTATAGGATGTAAAGGATGGGCCCGAGCACACTACCTTGTGGAACTCCCGCTTCCAGTTGGTAATAGTCGGAGTAATCTAACCCTTGTCGGACCCTGAAGAATCGATCGGTTAGGTAGGAGCGAAGGATAAGGTAAAGGGTGCTTGGGAGAATGGATTTTAATTTGAAGCTTGCGACACATCGAGGAAGGCGCCAACGCAGTTCTGCTACGTAAAACAGATAGTACAAATGAAACTTTAAGGATTCTTCGGACTGTCAGTTATTTATATATATGGAAGAAAATATGTTTATGGGTTATGCTCTTTTATGGAATTACATAAAGAGGATTGAGGTTTTTAAAGAGGACTAAATTTAATAACCGGTAGATTTTAGTATAATGAATATTGTTTTGCCATAAAATGTCATATTATAAAATGTTTTGTCATGAATAATTTTATGAAAACACATGTTTTTATATATATTTAAGAATGTATGTGCTTCACAATATTTCTCCCCATTTTGTCGCTCTTGCGCCAGTCTCAATTTAATTTTTTTATTGTGTTTTTTTTTTGGCGGGGGGGCTTATTTCATAGTCAAATAAGTCATTGTCCGTCTTGAATGTAAATATAAACACTAAAGGCTGTTATTTTAGCCAGCTATAGGCCGGAGAGTCTTATTTTAATTCACAATCGAACTATATTTTAGTAAGCGGTCCTACAAAACTTGGGTTTCACACAGGGAGAAAACTTCTCGTTGGTTTCTATTTATCTTCTGGCATGGAAATTCTCAGCGATCCTCAAATCACTGCTCAGATGTAATGGGTGTGAATTTTAGCGGCATTTTACTCCAGGGTGCAGGCGCTGAACTACAACGTCCGCTATTGTTACGAAGGCAAAACGCATCATCGTATTACATTTATGATTCAGTAGCATGAATAGCTGGATATTCCAGTTGAGGGAAATCTGATAAATGGATATTTGTCATTTTATATCGCAGACGGGGGTCACTAACGAGAAACTTGCTTTAATAGTCAAAATTTCAAGAATCGACGAATAATTTAACAATTTAACCCAATCAAAAATAACATTATAAATTTTATCACATTCATAAAAACAATAAATAACTCCAAAATTTATTTAGAAATCTAAACAACATCTTTGGGACGGATTGTGCTCTTACATCAGTATTTTTATGTATTTATGTCTATAGATATTGAAAAAATATATTATATATATATTTTCTGCTTGATCAGCAGAAGAGCACTAGTAGAAATTTTAATTTTAATTTTACTAGTGTTCTCATATATATATNATATATATTCCTTTTGGTTTATTTTTGCCCCTGTCCATTGAAGTCTAATGTAAATATGAAGGGTTCTCCGAACCAGTTATGCTGATAACAGAAATCGTATTCTTCTTTTTCCATTTCATTCTGTCAGAGATATACTAACAAATTAAATGTTTGAAGATGGACATAAAAAAAAAAAAAAAACATGATTTATTATTTTAAATAATGGTGACGTATTATTTTTTTTTTAAATATTTTTAAAAATTTACAATTTTCCATATAGTCCTTGCTGATGCTTTTAGGTTTTGAAATGCTCACAGATTTGACCCAGATTTATCCTGGACCTGCGTTAAATGGTGAAATGTTGTTTTTGGCGTTTGGCAGCAGTATTTTCTCAGTCAAATACTTTAAGAAGGAGAGCACAAACATGACGACACATCTTAGACACATTCGAGCCAATACAAACCCCCCGTATTTTGCATGATCGCCTTGCCTGTAGCCTCAATACATTTTTTGTACACATAAAAACTGAACAATATATTACTGTAATGGCTTGTCACTTATTTTGAGCGAAGTGGAGTAGACATGGAAATGTAGAAGAAGAAGAGGAACTAAAGCTAAGAAGGAGAATTATGTAAAGTTAGGTTTGCTCCCATTGTAAGAGCTATCCTCATTAAATTATTTCATCCGAGGTGTTTTTGTTGCTGAGGGCCGTGGAAACTTCTAAGAGCCCCCCGTCCCCTAAGAATAGAGAAAAAAGGAAGCCTGTCTTCGGAAGTAATTCCTCTTTCTGTCTCATTAGTCTGTTCCTTCTATGGGCAGCTTAGCCCAGACTGGATCCCTTTCCGACCCATTGCCCAGGTCTTTAAGCTCCCTCAACAAACTTCTGAAATTCCCAACTTGAATAGGTTTGAGAGGTGTCTCGCGACGTCGGATTATGTCTTTGGGTTAAGGGGGACGAACCTACTATCTTGTGCTTGAGTTAATCACGACAGCTCTTCCCGTTACCTTTAATTTCTTGTAGAAGAACTTACAACCTTCTTTGGAAAGCATAGAGAATGGTCACCCATTAGTTACCCATTGTAATGAAATTAACTAAATAAAACGTTCAGAGGGAGTTTTTTTACGGGGGGTTGGGGGGTGGGGGGGAATCCAAAATTTTAATTCTTCGTATCTTCATAATTATATAAGTTACAAATAAGAGTGCAAAACAAATTAAGCTTATTGAATTTTAAATTCCCATAGCCGTACACTAAATTTCCTGTACATGGCTTGTACAGGATTTGTTGAAAATTGGGATTTGTCGACCCACCCTGACAGCGTGCCTAATTTCATAACAGAGGGTAGATTTCGTATAATTCAGACGAATGTACAACTAATCTAAGATAGAAAATTATAAAATATGTATAAAAAAAATAGCCTATTCAATAATTAATATTATTGGTATTTTTCTTAATTATGGCTACATTTACATAACTGTGAAATTACATCAAAACATTCTCGAACGAATTTCTGTTTAACTGTATTTATATTGACTTTGAGACATTATTTTAAATTGATATTTCTCATTAATTTAATCAGTATCTCTCTTGCTGCATAACACCCCTGTCAATATTAAATTCCTCTTACTTATAAGAGAAAAAAAATTGTATATTATCTGTAATAAAAAAAAATTAATTATATCGAATACCATTAAATAACCTGTTTTTGCTTTAGAGCCTTGTAGCTGTTTTTGCTAATCTATTTAAGGTCTTCGACAAAGATTATCTCAAATTCCTTCTTTAAAAAAAAGTATTTTCTTATGGAATAATGGGGGTCTAGAATTTAATTATGGCTTCTAAATATACTGTTAAATGTTCTTATGAACAGGTGGGAGAAAGAGTAACACTCAAAAAGAAAAAAATATTATGAGTAAAATTTTTGGGGAGACTTTTCACTCTTCGTCAGTGAGGATTGAGTAAGTATCACCGAAAATTTTACTTTTTGTGATCTTTTCTATATATAGTTTATGTATGTATAATGAAACACTGGCGGTTGTGATGTATATAGTAATACTACTATATACATCACAACCGCCAGTGTTTCATTATACATACATAAACAATATAGAAAATGAAGCACTCGCGGCTGTGATATACATTAATCAAGAACAGGTGGGATAGAGAGTGCAGTGCACACACAAAAAGAAAAAAACAAGCATATATAAAAAAAAGCCGCGAATGCTTTATTTTCTACTCACACGTGTATATATATATACATAGACAGATAGATAGGTAGATGGAAAATGAAACACTCGCGGCTGAGATACATAGTAATCAAGAACAGGTGGGATAGAGAGTGCAGTGCACACACAAAAAGAAAAAATCACAAAGAGTAAAATTTTCTGGGATCTCTCACCCTTCGTCGGTGAGGAGTGAAGAGAGACTGTCCACATATATATATATAAGTGTGTGTGTGTAAGATAATTGTAAATGAACGTTTCTCGCTAACCAAATGAAATCCCTTTCTCCTCTCTGAAGTATGGAGCCTTGACGTTTTTCCTATAGTCTAACGCTTGTGAGAGCAGTGCCCCCGTCAAACGTACACCAGATACAGACACCTCATCTACATACATATTAGGCCAGGCTGCAGGTAGGATAGAAATGAACAGACTCCACCTCCTTCCTTACAGATTTGTTATTCAAATTATTTAATATTTTCTTCCCCAGGCAAATTCTTTCCCCCTTTCTTCGTTAATAAGTAGGTAACGACTGAATACATTTTTTCTTTTTGTAATATATATATATGACAAATAATTTTTCTAATTACTGATATCAAACAATCAAGTGCCAGAATATTAATTTTTATCGGCTAGGATATAAGGCTTATCTGTTGACCCTCATTTTAAGGGAATTAATAAAGTTATTAAAATAATTTGTTCGTCGAATATTTCTGTTATGAAATCCTTGTACTCACTTGAGAATGCTAACTTTATGTATATGCCTGTGTCAATACCAATATTTTATGGTATGCTTTACTGGATGAAGTATTTGACAGATCACAATTTAGTTCAAAATATGTTTTTTAAATCCCTAGATGAGCTGTATAGAATATGAATATAATCGGTGAAGAACTTAAGCAAGAAAAATATTTTTGCGGACTATTAATTCGTCTAAGTTTACATTTTCTATTTATAATGGAAATGAGGAAGGTTTACTAAATGCAAGGTATTTTTTTTAAAGAAAGGACTGTTCAAGTAGTGACCAGTGAACCTTATTTATATTTCATACATGAGATTTCTACAATAATGACATGTCACTTGATGAATTTCAAAATTAATGTAAGAAGAGTGCGCGTTAGGCCAGGCAAAGAGACCAGTCCTGGATCCAAAACTTGTACTGCGGGTTCGAATCCCGCTCTGGGGTTTTCTCTTTTATCCGATAAACGGAGGCCTGTCTTACGCTAAATGTAGAATGGCTCTCTTTATGCCAATAAAAAATACTCTTTTGATGGTTGCTCCATTATGTATAAATAGTCCCTTTAATTTTTATGGTGTGTTTGTGTAGTCATATTTTTAGCTTAGCACAACAAATTTGGCAAGATACTATTAAATACAAAAATTCTGCCATTAAACAAAATCTGTCCAAAATAGTTGGGGTTTGCCTACAACATCGATTAAAAATATGTATATAGAGACTACTGCTAATAGCGTAAAG
>KZ808183.1:81430-93843 GCA_000696205.2 Oncopeltus fasciatus | reverse complement strand
TTTATTATTAATTACTTTCTACATGTTTTGTATCTAGTAATATGCTGGAATATGTTTTTAAATTATTTTATTTGTGTTGGTAGGGAAGTTGATGACAATTAGGGTTATCAAACAATATCCAATACACTTTGTGTATATTGTTCTCTAATTACTGGGCGCTTTCAGTATCAGTGATTCCATCTTTGGAGCTCAGTCACCATAATAGTGGGTACTCCTGCCTTGGTAGCTCTAGTGCACTTCATATAGGTCAATAGGTACAATTAAAATATAATTGTTGTTCTCCTGGCGAAGGCATTTTCTCAATTTACAAGAGTACTTTTAATATTATTTTAAAGATAATTTATCATTTATGCAACCATTTGTGACTCAGTGTTGACCAATTAATTTGCTTCTCATTATAAATTGTTTTTCTTAATTATACATAACTATAATTTCGCTATGAAATTAAGAATCAATTTTTGAGACTTCATTCTATTTTTTTCAATTTATTTTATGAAAATATACATATTCAGTGTGTTCATAACCTGACTGAATATATTTAAAAAGTTTTCTAGCCTAGAAAATCTTAATTTGTAGTTTCTGTTTGCCTTTTCAAAGCGCTCCAGGAAATGTACGGTAAAATTATATACAGAAGCATATTTACTTGAAATTACGAAGATGTGATCATGGCTTTTCTGAAACTGTTAATGGGAAACATGGTGTGAGGATGGGTGGGGGGAGAGAAAACTCAATTCAGTCCTTGCTGAATGTTAAACCCATTGTCCCACTTCTGAAATGAACAATTTTCCTCACACTAAAGTTTGAATGAAATGCCGTAACCGTTATATTTCCGGGGGGGAGGTAGGGCCCTTTTCGGCTTTACAGCCCCAAATGCTTTCTCAGAACTTCCCCCTTTTTAACAAAGAATCCATTGAAATAAAATTTCAAGGAAACCACTATGCATTCACGTCGAAAATGTTGGAATTTTCTGTACAGTCAGGAGATTGAAATTAACTCAGTCTCGGGGTATTGTAAGGCTAGATAATGGGATGACCTTTCTGAGAGGATCAATGAACTGAATCGGACTGTGTTGGATGGATGTCTACATACTTCCTTTATCCTCAACTTCACACCTAAGTACTTTTTTTTTTTTTTTAAATTCTGTAAAATTACAAATACATTTTGTAATTTGCTAACAATGTTGTTCAATTGGCTATGAAGTACTTAATCATGAAGGAGAGAACGGTCAGTGCCACAACTCAAATTAAAAAAGAGTGTCAATAATAATAATAGATAATAATAATTATTATATCAATAAATAAAAATCACTCCACAGGAAGAAGGGATCCATTAACCTCACTCCCAGTTAGTGTGCGAGTCAAGAGGATAACTTAAGTCGTCTAGTAAGGGCGTTTAGTCGCCGGGGTAATTGTAAGAATTAGTGTCCGACGTTAAAGATTGGGCATAATGATTGGGATGAAATTAGTTTACTAGTTGGAAGACTGGGAAACAGGTGGAGATGGGATCTTGGAAGGAAAAAATATTAAAATCTTAATAAAAGGAGGGTAGTGTTAGAGACATAATATGGATCATTTGCAATTATTATTAGGACTTTAAATTGAAAGGATTGTATTCGTTGGATTTTGGAAGGATTATCGGCATCCCGCAGTTCTGCATCCTATGTCCAGATCGGTCCTGGTAATGCCCTGAACAGATTCACTTTATTTTCAAGTGTGAGCTATGAACGCCTGCTTAAAAGTCTCTATAAGAGAGTCTGTAGCGTCCGTTGAGTTCTGGTCGCTCAAGTTTAACATATTCGCCCCAGATTAGTCGTGTGTCAAGATGGAACCCAAGGAACGAATTGAATCAGTTAGAGGTATTGGGATAATATTATACGTGGCAGTAATAGAAGAGTCTTTTCTCAGTTGGAAATTAACCTGGACTTGCTGCACCACTGCTGAATAGCAACAAGGTGATTTTGTAAAGTGTTGGAAGCGGTTTTGGAATCAGGATGAAAGGAGAGGATCGCTTTGTCTTCTGCGAAGAGGGCTACGAGGCTATTAAGATGATTGGGGGTGTATGAAGTATGAAGAATAAAATGGATGGGTCCAAGCACACTGTCCAACTGCCAAGCGTGGGTTCCGGATTATATACTGCTACTTTTGTGAGTTTACTTTTTTAAACGCCAAAAAAAGCGAATAAGTTCGCTTTCATTAAACCTCTAAGTCTAAATTTGAACGCAGATAGGAATTTAATATTATAGAACCTATTAATAATAAAATTAATTTTTATACTTACAGTATATTATTAATTTATACAATAACAGTAATATTAAAAATAATTAATTAAGAATATTCAATTTTGGTATTTAGTAAACCCCCCTCTACTTATCTAAATAAATGAAAAACGAATTCATTGAATGATTTGCAAAAAGAAATTAAATACATAATTTAGTTGTGTACTGAAATAGAGAAGAGACTGGAGTTTACATTTATAAATATCTTAATAAAAATTTCCTTTGTTTATTTTTCCACAGATTTTATAGTACATAAATGGCAGAAAATTACAAATTAAACATGTTCAGATCTAAACGAGATATATTACTGAAACATAAACGAGATATTATATATCGAGATATTAAAATTTTGATATATATATCATGTGATATATATATCACATGAGAGTGATGTCATTGGTCACCTTCTCTCCNATATTTTTATAAAATTTTGAACGGACCATATATTTAGCATCCTTCCATCTAAATTGATTTTATTGATTTAACATTGCAAACTGTTACTATGGCGGTATAATTTTTTTTTAACTTTTATTTATTATATTCTGTTAAATAAAAAACATTTTGTGATTTGATTACAATGGAAAAAATATGTAATCATTGTCTCTTTGTCGTTGTTCATCTGTTCTCTGAAGCGTTCTTTTTCTTGTTTAGATTTTAGCTCTTCGAGTTACTTAGGACAGAGTATGGTTGGGAATTCATTCTGGCTACAGAGTGACATATAAGTATTAGTACCCCCCCCCCCCCTCTCACTCATTTACAATTATGGAGTCTGTGGATGGGGGTATCCATCGATTGAATCCATCGCAATTTGTGAATTCCTCTAGGGGGGACCTTAACACTTGAAAATTTCATACAAACTGGAAGATATTTCAAGACAAATATTTTTACTCGATATTTAGTAACTGACATAGGCATTGTTTCTTTTGTGGAATTTGCCACATGGAAAAGAAGAGGGAGTTTCAATCTGCTGGATATCACAAATGCTTGTGGTACTTAATAGCGCGTGTGGAACATTTCTCCACTGAACGCGTCAGGACTCAGTGGCTGTCCTGCCAGAGCAGTGGTAGGAACCGCAGCCGGGAGATGTACACCAGCGGAGAGAGTTGTGGGATAATGAACGCTAGGAATAAAGCCGACTGGAGTTGGCCGGTAGTTAGATGGAGAAAGAGGGGGCAGTTAAGGTTATGGCGCTAGATCCTAATGCCCTCCATCTTTTTTCATTGTCCTTGCCCAGGTCGAGAGGGGGCTGCTTTAACTCAGGATTACCTTCCCGACCTGGTTACCTCCATAATTAACGGAAACAATTTGTTTTATAAACATCTCTCTTACTTTTAAAGAACCCCCCTCCATTCCAAAGCTCACTTAGTCGACTGTTTTCGTTGTTTCTCCAGACCGCTACACGGCTCTTTGCTTCTGCATCTTTTGTGAACAAGACCACACGTTAATGGAATTTCACTATATATTATAAAATAATTAGAGTTTTTTCTTTATTTTTATTAAGGAGAATATTGAAAAAGGTTTTCGGAAATTGTAAAGTGACTCCGCGAACGTGAATTAGTTGATTTTAATAAGAGGAAACTGCTAAAGCAAACTATTTAAAAATTGTTTTTCTTTTTTGTTTTCAAAATCAAATAACTCACATTCTAAAACAAGGAATCTCCATGTGTCCTGTGCATCACAGAGTAGCTGTCTCCTTATAAGCCTTCCTCTGTCACGCTAGGGCATTTCCGGGCACTGATGAAGAGATCTTTTATTTTTAAAGTGCTCTTAAAAAANAAAAAAAAAGAAAAAGTAGATAAATAAATTCTTCTAAGATTGTAGTGTTCAATTTTGAAAACTCTTCTTCAGTTTGAGTGGATTTCCCTAGTTCTGCAACACCGTTATTTAATGCATACTCACGTACTTCCTTGTAATATGTGGAGAATTGACTGTACTTTCTTGCTCTTTGAACAGAAGATATATCGATAAGTGGTGCATATAAATGGTGACGAGAAGCAGAGAAACTCATCTTGACAAGTGCAGAGGACATCCTAGACTTGACGACTTGACTGTCACCCTCAATAAATAGTCAAAAGAAGATCCCACGCCTCAGCAGAAGTCTTGTAGTATAAGTTAATTCATTCTGAAGGCTGTTAGCGGCTTTAAGACTACCTCACTGTAACCTTCCTGCCCAGGTTCCAACGAGGAACCAAAGACCTACTTAGAAGCTAAGAGTAGTTTGACGCAATTGGCGTCATTGCCTTCTTATTCGCAGTTTGATATATCCATTTAAAAATTTACTCACCATCAATCAAAGAAACTTTTTATTAATCTTGAATGTTTATCTACATCAGCTATTTTATTATTTTTGCCTTGAGAATATATTATTTTTAATTCTGCTTGTAAAAATGTATTTCTTTGAAAAGAGCCTTCTGTTCCAAATAATACTACTACACTCTCTATAGTAACATTAAATGTTTTTTTCATTACTGATTCTCTACAGGGGAATAAATAATATGAAGTATATGGCCTATTGAAAATTGTGTGACAGTGGGTGTATAACAAATGTGATGGTATACTTTTAACATAAGTCACTTCTCACTCGCTAAACGTCGTAGGATCGAACTCTTGGATTCTATGGCTCTTTTTCTGAACTATTTCCAGAGACACTCCCCAGAGTGTGATATTGTCGCTGCGCTAGTGTACTATCAGATGGCGTATGCATCACTCCTTGCTGAAAAAGAATAAAGAAATAGGACGAACAAAATTAGATCCGACAATCTACTCGTGAGAACTCATCTAAAGGAAGTAAATACAAAAAATAAATAAATAAAGATTCTCCAAGATTAGCCTGTGTTAACAGCAGAGCCCTTTATTCTGTTTCTGAAAAACTGACTAGGTAGCATATCTGAATGTGCACAAGTGATCTCTGAGGTCTGAACAAACACACATGAAGATGTTGAGCTACCCAATGGTATCTAAAGCCAACTTATATATAATTTCTGTATGCGCTCTAACGACTTCAATATATTTATCTATATCTACATCAAATAAAAGAATCATGATCGTATTTACGCTTATTTGTACAATATATTTCATGTTTTGTTTTTTTAGTCACTGATATCTACCATTGATATGGGGGGAAAGGTTTGAAGGGGAACCAAAACGTTCAAGAGAATCGTTCAATTATAAATTGAAATTAAGTACTTTATAACTGTGTTTCAGTTGTAAGTTTTAGTTCATTACTTCCAAAAAATAATATTTGAAAATAACCTGTGTTAGAGCAAAAAAAAACTTCCAATCCACCCCCTTTGACAAAAATTGCAGAACATAGAGATCTGGAGGGATCTCATTTATCGTTACTAATAAACAATTAATGCAAGGGAATAGAATAAAAAATCTAAACTGTCTCAGCCAAGACTCGAACCTGGATCTCCTGCTATCCGGGCAAAAATGCTGACCATTGACCGGATAGCAGGAGATCCAAGTTCGAGTCCTGGCAGAGACAGTTTAGATTTTTTATTATTTTCCTCTGCATTAAGGTTTAAAATTCAATATTAATTGTTTAAAATTCATGTGGAATTAAACACCACAACTAAAAAATAATAACTACGTTATTAATGTTATCCTACTCTTTTGGAGGGTTGATTATTTCCCATTAAGTGAAGAATGACACCCAATAAGGAATACTCACTTGGAATAATGATTCTGGTCCATTAAAACAGAAGCACAGAAAAAACTAACTGTGAACTGTGAGTATTGGACCAAAGAGACCTTTGGCCGAGGAATCTAGCGGAGTAGCCAGATGAATACCAAAACTCCTTACGTATTCATTAACATTGTTCAGATAGGTTAGGTGCTGGAGAATGGTAAGTTTTCTGAATTGATTCACAACAGATGTTTCACATCGTGGAATTCGCCCCTCCTCTCCCCTCTCCCGAATCTCCCCCCCCTCTCCCGAAAACCACCCCTGGGAGAAGCTATGGCTTTGTCAATCACGATCCCCGTGACAGCTGACCGAGGAAGAAGGTCTGAGATGCTGGCATCGCTGAGTTGCCTCAGGAGAGTGACAGGCAGCAGTCCCTCGAGGCTGGTCCCAATTATAAGTTGGCAGTCAGCAGGCTCCTGATTAGTGGATCTCACCTCACACCCCTGACAGATACAACACTCAGCTAAACAAGGCTCTAACATCCCCTAATTGACCAATCATATCCTCCCCTTACTCGACTTCACTTCATTAGAAAATGAAAATAGCTTATTGTCCAGTTATTTGCTAAACCTTCATGCCAATCAATTGCTTCTCATAGGACGAATTAAAGATAATAATAAAAAAAATCTTCAAATCTTCAGAAAGGGAAACCAATAAACTAGTAACTATAAAAATGCTATATGTTCAAATGGAGAGTTTTTTGACCGTAGATACTATTATTGGATGATTTTAGTTGGGGCTCGGTCAAGGTAGATTTTAAAAAATACAAATTTAGAAAGAGTGTATTTTTTTAAAGATTATCTGCCAACGTTTCTTCAACAATGTTATAATATAGAATTGCCATAATGTAATGTGATATCAAAAGTATAAATGTAGAAGGATATGTAAGGGAATTTAAAAACATGCAGACAACATGTACTTTTTAATAGGTATTAAAAAAAAATTACTGAAAAAAATTAAAACAGTAATTGACCACACCTGCCTATCATGAAGACGAGAGAGGACGTCCTGTCCCTAAGTTCACACTTCCATGACTGAGTGGAAAGTATAATTTTTGAAAAAAGATTATTTGGATAAAAGATTTGGATCTACCTTGACCGAAACCCAACTAAAATCATCTAATAAAAATTATATATAATCGGATAATGTATATAATCTCCCTATAGTCGATATGTCTTTGGTAGAAGCACGTTTCGGACATAAATGCTGAAAGTCCAAAAACCTCATAATGATGACTCCCACTGTTAGTGTGTCAGAGAAAGACACAGGGCGTATCGTTGTCTCTTTCTTACACTCACAGTGGGAAATTCTTAGGCTCTGAACAAGAGATCTTGTATCTTGAAAGCGCTCAGCTGTTATAATTAAAGGAAAAATAATGCAGATATTAGAGATGCCCTTTTAAATTTTGTAACTTCGTTATAGTTTATAAAAAAAAAAAAAAAACCTAAAAAAAAAATCCTAAAAACTTTCTTTTCTGTTCGATTGTTCATCTTTCGATATCAGTTACAATAAAGTCGTGTATATATATAGTGATTTACATACATTTTTTTTTTAATTCATATTATAAAAATTGTATTATTAATTACTTTCTACATGTTGAATTCATTATTAAGTAGTTAAATAAACAACTAGAAGATAAGTCTAGTGAACAGTTAAATTTGGAAACTGGTTATTATCTTTGTTATATTTAAATAAATATAATAAAGATAATAATAACAATTACTATATTTTACAAATATTAAAATATTTATAAAATATGAAGGTTTATTGTGCAATTTAAGTGAATTTTGTCTTTATATTCTTTATGATGTACACCAATCCTGATCAATTTTACCTGCAGTTTACTATCGTATTACAACCATTTGACACACTTTTTCCATTGATAAAAGCCATTTCAAGACCATTATAAATTCCCTCCAGTTGGGCATGAAAGTGGATATTATTGAAGAATAGTTGTGAATGGCAGTCACTGATACTGATAGTAACTGTGACAAGCTATTCCTGATACAAGTGCTCCTCAACGTGTATGGGGCTAACATCGGAGAAATAATAAATCAGGATTTGACCCTGATGAGTGCGCTATGATTGATTCCCTGAAAGAGCTCTATTTGAAGGCGGTGGAGATTCCAGTAGCTCGCTGTCAGCTGCTAATATCCAGTGGAGAGCCCGCCTAAAAACCCAATCCGAGCCTTGTTTACTTGACTGCTTCACTACTAATGGCCAGCTGATTTGTCGGCTTCTATCGACCGAGAGGATCAGCCGACCCTCCCGCTCAAATGAGCTCTCGGAAACTCCCATTTGTCTCGGGATTCGTCCTCAAATGGGGGCTTCCATCTTCCTCACAGTTCCTGACGGACAAGTAAGCCCCTTACAGCTTCGCGCCTTATTTCATCCTTCTTATTTTACTCCATTTACTTCAAAAACTGCTGGGAAAAGATTATATATTTAGTTTAAATAATTTCAGAATTGAACTTTTATTGATTTCTAACTTAGTGGAAACTCCATCCAATCATACTGCCTAAGATTGTCTTAAAGCTCGCCCAATCGTGTAACTATGATCTCTTTTATGATGGTCCATTTTGTTATGCTTGCTTTAGAGAAGAGAAATTTTCAAGATAAGCTTGGAATTGTCAACATTTTGGTTATATTTATCATTCTACGGCGAAGATATCGGCAGTTTAATGAAACGCTGAACATACGAGACATCAAGTGCAATCCACGTTTTACTTTCCTTTTTCCTTTTTTTTTAAATCTCTCGTCGACTCCTTAGGCTACCATTCATCGGTAGAAAGCTGTCGATAGAGGCATCGATAGAGGCTCTCGAGCACATATTCGTAGGCATGAGTGTATAAAAACGGTTCCCCTTCCAGCTCAAAGCGAGAGGGCGTATATCTCAGCGTTAAGCCAAAGCGTAGAAAATATTCCGTTGCAGGTGCTGCGTACACTGAGCAGATTTCATTAATAATTATGCTGATTTGATGTCACAAGCAGAAATGAGGATAAAAGTTCCGACAGTTAAATCTCTCGTTCACGAATAGTTGAAAAAAACTTTATTTCTCAAAACAAAAGTATATTATTATTTACAACTGACTTACTATTACTAACTATGACTAACTTAAAACTAACCAAGGCTAAGACAGCCTTCTAACCTTACGATTAGTCCGACTCTTGGCTAACACCAGAATGACTTCCGCCAAGGGTGAAAGGCTAGTTCCTTATCAGATATCTTTATTATTTAACATTTGAGTCATACTTTTAGGAATGGCCATGCTTCCTAGGGGTTGAGTGTCTTTAACTTCTCTCTCCCGAAGATCGAGGCTATAAGTATTAACTGACGACAAACTGCGGTGGAAGCACACAACCATCACAGTTACATTCTTAAATACCTTCCTTGATATACGTTTATCGTAAAAGTATTAGATAAAACATATTTTAGGAAATTATATTTATTATCTATTCTGTTCTGTACATTAATTTCATATAAAAAAATGAAGATTTATTTATTATTCTTATTATTAAATCTTTATTTATTACAGTCTACTAATAAACATCTCGCAATTTGATGACAGAGAAGACGTGTACAAAAAAAATAAATAGACATACAAANGCACACACACACACACACATATATATATATACACAAACTATCAGGCCGAACAATTCGCCATCCTCAAATCACTAGAATACATACATACGTTGGGACTAACCGAAAATACAATAAATATACTAACTGACAGCAAATCACTACTACTACTACTACTAACCACTACTTTAAACATGATCAACAACGGAAATTGCCAATTTCCTTTAATGGAAACGATGAAAAGAAATTTTACAAATCTTACAGACAATAAGGAACAATCGAATTAGTTTTGCATGGATGAAAGGTCATTCAGGAATACCTGAGAATGGATTTGCTGACAAGACGGCGAAATCTGCTTCCTAAGATCCTTCCTTGACTGTGTGTTACAAACTTATTTCAAAACAACATCTAAAATATATACTACACAAAGATGCATTGACACAATGTCAGACAAGATGGGACAAAACACATAAGTCAAGACACTTATATACTGACATACAGGCGTATTTCAACAAACGGAACACGTGGACAGACTTCTACCTGACACAAGCCGTTACAGGACACGGTACAGTCAACAGTTACTTCTACAGACTCAAAATTAAAGACTCTCCTTACTGCCTTTGTGACTATACACACGAACAGACTTACCAACATTTGATATACGACTGTACACTACTTACTGACTTCAGAATGACATTACAAAACAAATCCCAACAGACATACGGAAAATGGCCTGTAACAGTCAATTTATTGATGGACAAACTACTCCCTGAATTTAAAAATTTCTCAAGATCTCTCTTGAAAAAATAAAATTATAAATGAGAAATTATATTTGTAATGCATATAAATTACTCACATTAGAGTTACACGTTTACTGATTATAATTCATTAATCAAATCCAAATCTTACGTATATTAATGTATATATGTGAATTTTATTGTTTATTTCTTCATTTTTTAAGTGATTATTCATTTTTAAATATTTTCGTTTGTGTTCATTTTAGTAAAATTTTCTTGTTTAATCGTTTCCTCCTCTTTCTTGTTAATCCATTTTCTTTAATATGTTATTTTTACTCAATTTATATTTATAGTTACTTAATTTTTTAAATTTTTTTTATGTAACATGTACATTGTATACAATTATTATATATGGCATGTACAGTAAATAAATGCCCTTATGGCAGGGTTACTGTCATAAATATAACATATATGTAGGATTGCTCGAAAAGCACAAAGAATGGTACTTAGGAGCTGCTANCATTTATATAATATATATAAATTGATTAACAAATCTCCTCGTGTTATTTAGCTCCTCAAGTGTACAACCGGTAAAGATCTATTAATATTTTCATAAATTGCTTCATGGTACCAACGTGAATATCTAGATTTTATAATGGAATAAAGCTAAAATACTGATTATAGCTAATCCTTTACGGAACTCAGGATGGAAATATATGTTTAAAATTAACAGCTGAAGTTTGATATTCTGGAGTATATATTTAGAAAAAAAAGAAAAACACTTTTTGCTTTAAGTGAAAATTGAAGAAAATTTTTTTCAGAACAACAAAAGATAACTAGACTTAAAAAGTCTGTAAAGTTGCAGTAAGGTGCTTAAGTAATAGAGATTAGAAATAGGACGAAGGTAAATAGAAATTTTCAAATATAAAACTCAAGATAAATAAAGTGATGATATGAAGAACCAGTGACTCTTTAAATTCCTAAATTCATTCCAATAAATTCATGTCAGGCATCTTCCTGACGAGTGTCTTACGATGGATTAAAACTTTTACCTACCTTGGAATATCCATAAGCTTCAAGTCAATATATCTAGAAAAACCCAGCAATAAATATAGAATCAGCAATAAAAAAAACCAGAAGTTAACCATACTAAAAGACCTATTATTTATATAGAGAAAATTTGTCCATATTTTGATATAAAAAATCAAGAATTTGGAAATATTATTTTTTAATTGCTCAAATATTATCAAAACTAATTTGAAGGAGCTAACTGCTTCTGTCGGACCACAATTAGTATATTGTCTATTAAAACTAACGATATGACATACGATTTGTCCCACACTGAAGTGAACAGGTGAAAACCCGTATTGTTATGTATTATGACTAACACCAAATGACAAAAATTTCATTTTTTTTAGGGGGGGGGGGAGAGTTACTAATTTGTATTGGTTTACTTCTGAAACCCCAGCATCAAAAAGTTAGTTAGCAGATTGGCTATTGGTTTTGTCTCCTTTGTTCGGGGCTTAGGTTATGTGGAAAGTGCTGAGCGGAAACTCACTAATGGGGAAGGGATTAGGAAAGCCCTTAGTAGGTTCATCGAACAGTGTTCAGTCCAAGTTTAGCGGAGTAGTGGGACGAAGGTAGAAAGGTGGTGTGTGAGGAGAAGTGCTATCGACCTGGGCCGAGGCAGACAGCGCCTTCAACTAGCGCTCTGATAGACCAGCATTGCACATCGCTCCTGTCGAGTACCCCATCCCCTCAGACACAATTATCTCATTGGGTAACAGAATGAATTTCCCCCCAAACCACCCTACGAGTCAGCCAAAGCAAAAATGAGGAAGGTTATATTTCCATATGATCCTTATATGGGGCATATGCATTTCCCAATGTTTGTCACACACGTGCACCCAATGGTCCATGATAATGGAAATCTGTTAAGGCAACTTGTCATTGGATAACCAATCCTTTAATTATTTTCGCAATTTTAGCAAATTTCCCTTAAGGAAATTAAACAATCCACTCTGACCATGAAGCCTCTTTCGAAACATTTCAACGGATCTTCACCAATCTACTATGGGAGAAGCTAAAAATATGGTTTTTTATAAATTATATATAAAGACACATAAATAT
>KZ808183.1:30489-81371 GCA_000696205.2 Oncopeltus fasciatus | reverse complement strand
TTTACAACAATAACAGCAAATGGCAAAAAAATTGCAGTCACTTACATTTCACATATAAAACAAAGATTAATGAGCGATATTAATAAACAGCTAACAATTTCAAGGAACTCAAAATATAAATAGCCTAATTATATACATATATACTTAATAAAACAAATTAAGTCTAAGATATTCAAGGTTTATTTGATTGAACTGTGAGTCAGCTTGTACACTATACATTTCCATTCGCTGCAGCAGCTAAGGATAGTGTCTCTGTGGTTTGTTCCAGCTGTCGGAAGTCAAAAGTTAGAAGAGAAATCTAGTCTGAGTCCTATGTGCTGGAACATTAACTGGAATTCGGCCGAACAGATCTGGAGAAACCACATTTCCAACAATACTTGCTTGCAAAAGTCAGCTCTTTTTCTTCTTATCGCCAGAGTATATGGTTTTTCTTGATTAGTAGTTTAACGAACCAAATTCCTTATAAAATCAGGGAAACTAAATTAAATTAAAACTAAATTAAATAGAACCAGATTTTTCCTTTAATCTGAGAGATCCACTGAGTTCTTCCATGAAAATATCTCCCGGTTTTAGGTTTGATAATCCTTTGGGAAATCTGCTAATATAGTCTTGAGTTGGGAAATTTGCATAGTCAATGCAGATACTGCCTTCGGAGTCTTTTCTTCTTTACTCACTAGCAGTTTAATAAGAAAAAAAAATATATTAACAACAAAAGTTCTTTAGGTCCGTAACAAAGTTGGGGGTAAGTACGGCAAGATGGCAACAAACTTTGAAAATAGTTAGGGGAACTCGGGAATAGTTTAACATTAAATAGAATACTTGGTTCCCTCGGAGGAAGGCGAACAGGAACCTCCAGGTCTCGAAGAGGATTCTAAGTCAGGGCTTTCAACTAACTGCCCATATCCGTTACCATAATCAAGCAGATAATTTCTCCTTTGATTTACGTTTTCACGACAAGCTTTTTGGCTTTAAGACTTCTTCAGGTGCCAGGTGAGAAGTAACGTTGTTTTCCCGGTGTGACTTATTTTCCACTCGAATAGGCATTTCATCAAAAAGTAATGTATTTCGCAGGTAGTTAACTGCTCTTGTAATTCAAGAAAGACATAAAATAGAATTTGTTTCTGCGTTCACCAGTTGCTAAGTCTAATTTGTTTCCGCGTTTATCACATGTAAAAATCCCGTCACGAAGGGGCTGACAAATCGAATCAGCTTTCACATATTTCATTAGGATAGACTTAACTGGTAGTATTTTTTTTCCGTCATATGCAACGACAAAGGACAATGAAGGGAGGAGGTCCCCCTCCTCAATCTCTCTCTCTCTCCCCCTCCTTCCTCAAAACAAAAATCAGGGGTAGACCCTCCTTTACGAGTTGGAACAGCAGATTACTAAAAAGAAAACTTCTATAATGTTGGGTAAATATTAATTTAGTTGTGGTTTATTATCCCACGTAAATTTTAAACAATTAATGCGAGGGAATAGAATAAAAAAATCTATCTGTCACAGCCAGGACTCGAACCTCACCTCTTGTGGTGGGAATTTAATAAGTTATCTAGCTCGTCCCGGTGGTGCAATTTCCATTGCATACCGGCCCGAAAAGCAGGAGATCCATGTTCGGGTCCTGGCTGGGACAGATAGATTTTTTATTCTATTCCCTCGCATTAATTGTCTATAATGTTGGGTTACAATGTACTTTTTTTTCACGGAATTAAGTTTTATTCTACTATTGCTGTTTAATTTATTTGTTCAAGAGGTAAAGTTGAGGTGGTGGCATACATTAAATGATTCATGTGCTCTTCATTGTTGTTACTGACAATTTTGTCTTGCCCTAACCAGAATTTTCTTGATAAATAAAAACTTACCTAGTACAATGAGTGATTAGAATATAGTGGTCACTTTTAGATAGTCTCTCGATCTTTAACTTAAGTCAGTAATAAATCTGCATGACTGAGAGATACAAATTAGAAGTTATATTTAAGATGAACAGGTGGGGGTGAGGGATGTGATGCTTGTATTATGATATTAATTTAGGTAATATAAGTTTCTGTTTTTTCTATGTTTTCTTACGATATTGTACTTTAACAGTCCTGAGGAGGGCTTACAATATAAGCCCGAAACGTCGGGAGATTATTTTTTACAAAAATTTTAAGTTTTTTTTTTTTTTTTTTTTTTTTTTTTTTTTTTTTTTTTTTTTTTTTTNTTTTTTTTTTTATAAATTGAACCCCAACAAATTTTTCCACTGATAAAATTTCAAGTTTTGTTATAATTTTTGACGCCAAAGAAAACAGAAATTTAAAATTTATAAAAAAGCAGTTTGAGAAGCAATAATTCATTTAACGGAGATAATAAATATGCCAGCCATTGAATCTTCTTAAATTTATTTTAAGCCTTTACTTTTGTAAACTTCATAAACTGAAATAGTTGTTGCTTTGTTAAGCTTACTGTGGTTGTACTGATCGTAGTTATAAATTAACTACTGTTTTTTTGTTGTTGTTGTTGTTGTTCTAAGAATAAACTGTGGAAACTGATTTAATGTGAATGTTGTTGAGAAGATGGATAAGCCATAATAATAAGTATAATGAAAGTATTATTATTTATTTTTTTTTTTTACACAGGGATGGAAATATTCTGATAACCACTCTTATAACCTTATTGCTCGCTTTTATTTAAGACGAGTGAAGATTTTTTTTAAAACATTGGTTAATAAATGGATACATTTTACAGAAAGGCCATGAGTGCAAGGCAACCCAGCGCAAAGGGCGAGGACTCCGACTGCTGTTCGCCAGCTGCCTGTCCAAACGCAGATACCGACCCAAGGAATGCGGGACCTGCTCTGGCTACACCTGCAGGCCCGAGCTCAGCACAAGCCTGAGGGTCCCAGTGCTGTGCCGCCAGCCTGGAGATGGTCTGGAGGACTCCACACTTGGGGCAGATCTGTGGGCAGACAGGCCCCTCACGCCTGCTTACTCCCACCCTCTTACAGTTTCCGTCGAGTGGATTTCAAAGTGTGAGTGCACTGCAGACGGAGGAGTCACTACCCGCACGCCAGAACTACTCCTACACAGGGTACACAGGACAGCTGCTCCCTAGTTCTCAGGCTCCAGAGGAGACCCAACTTTAATCACTAATCAATGTCTATGAATTTAAAAATGAAAATTTTTAACATCTGATGTTATTATTGTTTGCAATGATGGTCACATTAAAATGTATGCTGCTGATAATTTATACTTAAAATTATTATAAACAATGCTTCATAATACCTTTGGCATTTGAAGAAAATGATCAAATCTGACACATTTAATTTATAAAGCTTTCTTGGTAAATCAATTTTAATTTACTCATACATAATTGTATTTTATATCATTAAAATTTGTAAAAGTTTTCAGTGAAGGTTAAGAATTTACTATCATGCAATAAGGAATTTTTTTAGGATAGGAATGTTTGCAAAAAAAAAAAATTTACAAGAAAGAAAATATTAAATGGTGGCATATTATGAGAAAAACAAAATAATACCTATACAAAAATATGATAGAATTATGAAAAACCTAAACAAATATTGACCATCTAACATATATGTACTTTAATAGTTCACAAATATCAAACAAATTGCTTATAATACTCTTAATACACTCAGTATTGGATGCCTGCTTGCTATTTTCTGACACCTATAAAATAAGTGGCATTCAGACATAAAAAAACATTTTAACTTTTCCTTAATTAAATATGGGGTAGCACTTCTTTACAGCATTTTTTTACTGCTCCTTGAGAGGACCAGTTAGTGATTTACTTTCTTCTTTTTTTAAATTCAAAAGACATTTAAAATTTCAAACATTTCCTCAAAATCACATAATGAAATACAGCACACCGGAAACATAGTTCATTAAAGTTTTAAGTATGACTATATCGTATTTCAGAATTGTTTTCAGATATCTGCATAAAGAGTTAAAATTAATTAATGGTCATAGATTGATTGGCTAACAAATAATTAATATTTATTTTCATATCTTTACTTAATATAGATAAGGTCTATGACTATAAATTAAATTTTATAAAACAGTCAATTTTTATATGGCTAGAATAAGAAGTTATTTTCAATTATGATTGGATACATAATTGTATTTTTTGTTTAAATTAAGACCACAAATGAAAATATTCTTCTACAAAGAAATTCATCTTCAATTATCAGAAGAATCTTATTATGGAGTCATTAGTTCTCTGTTTGCCAAGATAAGCCTTAGATAAGTTTTATATGAAAACTTGTTTCTTCCTAGGATGAATTTGCATAAGTATTGCTTAAAGAGTATTCAAATGTATCTCACTGTTATAATCTCTTCCTTGTTGCAAGGAAATATACTTCCTTATTTTATTTTCTAAAATCATCACTTGATTGTTTTCAACTTGGGATGGAGTGTATTAATATTACCTCATATGACATCAATTAATCGGTATAGAAGATCGACCTGCAAACTGTACCCTAAGAAGTTATATGTGCCATAAGAATGTAATGGATGACTTCCTCTTTCTTTTATTAAATAGCTAAATGGGTTTCTATTGTTGTTGATTGTGTTGAGTTGATAATAATTATTCTTCAGTGTAATTGTTATATTTTGCAAAGACAGCAGTTAATTTTATGAATTTAAGCTGTTGAAATAATTCAACCAGAGAAAAAATTGGCTATAAGCTGAAACATAGCATTTCAGTTCAGCAATTTATATAGTTACTGTTTTCATATATATATTTTTTTTTTAAATGATGTAATACAGTTTCATTAAATTAATCCATCTAATCAAGTTCTTTGTTCACCATGATCCCATATTCTGTTCTTAATTATTGCAGTTTCAAACCAGAGGTAATCTTCCTCTGTTAATCTCATTTTCTTTAAAAGACTGATAAAAGGCTTAGAGAAGGTATGCAAAAATTTGTTTTATACATTCAATGATATGGGGTAGTTTCATATAATTTTGTCAAGTTTACTGGTTATGAATTGCTATTCTGAAAAAAATTATGTGCTTGTTTTAACTCTATGAATAATACATTTATGATCATCTTATGCTCATTTAGTTTTTGTTTTTTCATGCAGAAAAATATAATTGGCTTATAATATTGAGACAATAAACTATAGAGTAACAGTCATAACTTCCTACATTCTCTTTTTCATTTAAGAAAAATAATCCATGTCTCAAAATTTGCCTAATCCTATAATCCATAATGGTTATTAGGCTATGTAACTAATCCCATTATCTAGCTAAGGTCTAAAATGGCCATTCCTTTACCACACAGCCTGTTTATTATTAAAAATAAAAATCCTTTTAACAATTTTTCATTCATAGTATATAATTTTTGATTGACTGGAGTGCATAATCTTTTTATAAAGAGAATTTGGCCAGATGTATATACTTCTTAGATAGATATCTAAACCTAGATGGGTTGCAAGGAAAACAGGTTTCTTTTAGGTTATCTTTTCTCTTTAACTTCCCATGTAAACACTTAGGATCATGGGGGAAGAGCTGTCATAGATAACCACTCCATTCTAAATACCCATGACATTGATCAGGTAAAAGTTATAGCCAGTCTTGTGCGGTACTCTGACCAGAAGAACTTTGATTGGACCCTTACATTAAACTCTTGAAGGATTATAAGCTTAAGTTTAAATTTAATTTAATTTAATGAGGAATCAATTTTTTCTACTTTTAATTGCAAGATAAATTTCTAAAAATTATTGCTTTGAAAAGAAGCATGTCTTAAGCCTACAGTTTTAAGCAAGCATTGATTTCTCAGACCACTAAACTGTGACCTTGTCTCAAAAACTTCTTCACAGGAGCAAGAGAAGAGAGAGTTATCTTTAAAATACTGTGAAAATTATCATGGAAATAAAAATAATTGTATAAGGAAATGTATTGATGTAGTAGTCTACTCAGGATGACAACTTAAGTTCATAGTTTCTATCCAATTAGAAATTCAATTTCTAATTGAAAATAAATTGGTTTATAAATTAAATTAGGTATGTGTTATTGTTCATTATAGCTTTCAGTTGATAATAAAAGAAAATTATTAGTATAACATACCAAAGCTTAAAATAAAAACAACAATGATAAAGGAAAAAAAATATTTAAAAAATTAACTTACTGATGAGGTTTCTTTTTGGACCAAGAAATAGCACTACATTGCNAATAAAAATGTGAAAGAAATAAGTTTTTTAATGTAATGGTTAAGTATCCAATAAATAATTTATTTAATAAAAATACTTTAATGTGTAGAATACTGTTATCCCATAAGGGTTGCTCTAAACTGGTTTGACAAAATATTTTGAACTGACTTCAGTCGACATCACAGACAAAACATTTAAACATTTTTCTGCCAAAAGTAAATAGAAATATTTGTTTTTAAAATTTGGCAGTGAAAAATCACTGAAACTTACAATACATTGAGTTGTTATTTATAGCTAAACAATATTTTTAATTTTTTTCCAGTCATTGTAATCAATTCTTCATTGTTCGAAATGCTAAAGCCAGTAATACATTTCATGTGTATTTTTAAAAACTTATGTTGAAGAAAAAATAACATGCATTAAAAGAAAAAATAACTTCATTTTTAATGTATGTTACTTTATATTCAACATGAAGAAAGCAAAAGATTAATTATAAGTAAACAAATCCAGTTGTATTGTTTACTAGAGACTGTTAGAAATTTTATAATAAATAAAATTTTGACCAACTGTCAACTTAATTAAATATTCATGTCATTTTGACTATGACTAAAAATTTAATCAATTCAAAATAAGTCTGAGCTCAAGAGTTTTAGTGAATTGTTTTGGGACCAGACTGAATTATTTGTAAAATTTATTAAACAAATTTTTGCCAAACTATTCTGTAATTATAAAATAAAAAATTCAATGTTGATATACTTAACAACAAACTGGCAATAAAAATTTATTTGATTATAAAATAAAGGGCAATTAAACCCAGGACAAAACACAAATTACTATTAAGCTAACTGAGGTAACCTTTTTATAAGCAATATTATTTCTTAGTTATTCAAAGTGACTAACAACCAGATAAATCAAATAATATTTGAAAACTAATACCATTCTTAATCAAGTAGCTATTAAATGGAAAAGTGAAATTTTATAACACACTATAACATCAATTATAGTTGAAATATTGAATACACGACAATTGGAAAAAATATTGCTGGCAAAATAAAAACATATTTCTCTTAAGGCAATGAGTTTTTATCAAATTAGTTTAAAAACAATTTGTGTTTGAGAGTTTAATCTACAAAACAAAGAACTTAGTCAGTACCCTTGTTAACTTTATTTTTCATGTGACATTTCATTCTTCTTGAAGGTCCCCTTCAATTTTTTTTCCTTTTAAAATTTCGTTTAATTGTGTTTAACAAGAATTAAAACTAATGGTAATTGGTATTATTTTTTTTAAACTTATTTTATTTTGATAATCTTTTGGTTATTTTTGGGTTATATGAGGACCAAAAATGTAATTCCTCTCATGCTGAAGGCTGGCTTGGGAGTAATCTCTTAACTCCATGTTTTTGCAAAGCAAAAGTATTTGTTAAAGTACTAAGTACGGGGTAGAGAAGCAGGTTAGAGTGGGAAAGTGTGACTATCTTGGTTCCATCTGTGTATCAGGTGATCAAAACATCTAACCTTTTAATAAATGTTATTTCTTAGTTATTCAAAGAGACTAACAAACCAGATAAATCATATAAATTTGAAAACTAATACCATACTTAATCAATTAGCTGTTAAATGGAAAACTGAAATTTTGTAACACACTTTTTCATCAATTACAGTTGAAATATTGAATACACGACAATTGGAAAAAAATAATGAATTTCACAATAAAATGTATTAAAAAGAATACATTATTTGATGGATTTCTTCTACATTTGTGTTAATGCTAAGAAGAAAACACATTATTATCTTTTTTATTTATAATTACTAGGTGAAAAGAAAAAAAATAACATACCAATGGACTTTTAAAGCCAATGTGTAATCATTAACAAATAAGGTTCAGTGAGAATTACTAAAAATTTATTTAATAATATAAGGAACTTTTCAATAAAAATATGAGAATATATTATATACTAATGATTTTAATGAGTAAAATTAATTTTTAAGTATTTGTGATGAATGTGTTGCTGTAATGAGACATATTAACAAAGTAACTTATTGTAGCCTTAACACAAAGAGTGATTTTTTTCACAAATTAATATACTAATAGAATTATTTTATAGAAAAATTTCACTTAGATAAAGACTTATGTTTAAATTTTGTGTGCATACTTAGGAAATGCTAGAATTCCAATATACATTTTATGAGGCTTTATTAAATTATTTTATTAAAAAAGTGAATGTAAGGGCACCAAAACACATATCTTAATATAAATGCAAAGGTTTATTTAAAGCCCTAATAGTAACTTAATGAATGGCTCAAAAGGAACACATATGCCATTTAAAACTGTTATTTTATCTTCTTTTTTTTTTTCATTTTTTCAATTTTAAAGGATTTTGAGGTTACCTTACAATTGATATGAAAGTTAAATCGGTACTAAAATTTGAACCAGACAAATAAACCAAACTTTAGAAAAATGGATAATAAGTGGTTTAAATAATTAAGGAACTTTAAGAGGCCTTAAAAAGTTGTCAACTTATCAATAAATCAGAATAAAGTTATTCAGACTTTTTAGATCACTATACTGCTGTTGAAAAAATGATAGCTGAAGTTAAAAAAATCATGGGCATATGGTGGGATCTCTTAATGGCCTATTATTCATTATAGTAATTTATAATTATGTAACCATGATTTTTCATTGCCCTAGTTTTATCTAAATTAAAAATTTTCAGCTAAATATTAGACTGAAATCTATAATCTAATAGATTGAATTAATACAGATATATAATATCATTGAATGATGTTTGCACTCTTTTTAGCTGAAATATTTTTGAAAGTGTACTTGGACCAAATATGACAAACAAAATTAATTTTAATTATTAAGAGTAGTCAGGATCTTTAATATCAGCAATAAAAAAAAAGAAGCTAATTTCTTGATGTAATTCAATAAAGATCTCGATCCTTACATCCTCCCCTGAAATATTTCCTTTCTTGTCAAAGTTTTTAATCCTTAATCAACTTTTCAATTAAGGAATAATCACAAAAATTGTTGTTTTGTTTTTCCATTTGAGCCAATTCAAAATTTATTTTTAAGTATCTAATTAACTTATTGTAAAGATTGTGTATCAGTTAGAGAAGTATATGTATTGTAGATTTGCTAATGGTTTATCGTGAGTAACATCTTTTAAAGTTGAGAGCATTTGTGAATATAGTATATAATATTTTTATACTAACATGATCTTATCTAAAAAAAATATATAATGTCATTGAAATTTTTTTAATAAACTAGAGTCTTTCACCATGAAATCAACTAGATACATAATATTTCTAACTAATGATATGGTGTACCATTAATATTTATTTACAGAAGTTTTAGATCTTGGAGAAAAAAGTATTATACAAAAGTATGTGTCATGTTTTATTGTAATTTAGTCATTTATTTCTATGTATAAGGAATGGGAGCTTTCATATTAACATACTTATTTCTCTTTTAAAAGTATTGTAATAATACCATGCTATTAGAATTCAAAACTTTATTTTATCTTATATTAATTTTTTGTGTAATTATTTTTTATATACTTACTTAATTTTTTTATACCCCTTAGGAATTGTGAATGAATTGTTGTGAACTTAATATAACTTTACTGGTTATCTTGCACTTTTAATTTGTTCTTTAATGTTAGTATTATTAAAAAATTTTATCAAGTTTGCAAAAAAGAAACTATTAAACATAATTGTAAAAATTATAAAACCGTTAATAAATAAATATCATTTTCTTATTTCTTGCTATAATTATAACAGCAAAAAAAAAAAAATATTAAATTACAAAGATACTGGTTTTTCAAGGTGTAAAATATTTTTCCAATTAAACTTACCTTTGGAAAGTATTGAGTCATTTCATTTCGCAAAACCTGGCAGTTTTTTTGTTAAATTTCAAGTATGGTTCAATAAAAAAAAAATACTGCTAGTCTCACTGTGTTAAATGTACTGTGAGACCATTGCTAAAATTGAAGACTTTCGTGTCTGTATATCCATACAGATAATTTAGTTTCAAGGATACATATTAACCGAGCTTTTACCTACCCTTTTAAAAGCTTCTTCTGGGTCAAAATATGAGTGATAAAAGGAGGAGTAGCAATAATTACTTACTGAATGAGGACAATAGTAACTTAACTTCAGGTTTAAGATGAAGTTGAAAGAAGAAGGAGGTCCTCGGAGACCTCAACCTTTTGGATAATGAATGAATTTTTCAATGTAGGGTACCAGTGTATTCTAAGTATATAGCTTTTTTTTGTTATTGTCAATGGATTGTTTGAAAAATGTTAATTCACCAATAATAATAGAACTATAGAATGCGGTATTCACACCCGAATTTTTAAATTTTTATTAACTAGTGAAACTCAGCTTTGAAAAATATTATTTGTAGAAAAAAGTATATGACACAGCAGAAATCAAACCTAAATTCTTATTCTGCAATTATATCAGAAGAAGAATACTAACTGCGTCTGTCAACTCAAATTCCTTCATGGCAGAAAACTGCCCATTAAAAGTTCGAATATTACATTCAGATTCAGACTGATTTAATTGAAATTCCATGTTAGAGAAATCTAATTAAATCGGAACTCAAATTGTGAGTTCATTTTCATATTCTTGATTAATGAGATTATATATATATACATAAGGAGTTATGCTTAAGTCCTACTTTTGCTGAAATATGTTTACTTTAAAATTGTAATAGCAATTTATTGTAAATAATTTCTTTAATTGCTAAAACTTTTAATTAAACTAAAAATTTGACATCAAAGGTTAGTAAATTTTTCTTAAATGATTCAATAATGATATTAATAAAAAATAACTAAATTTTCCTAACATAAACGGAACTGTTTACTCTTCCTGTTTAGCAAAACTAGTGGGTTACACTCCCCTTTCAACTAAATGATGCTTAGCGTAAACAAACCTTGAAAGTGCTGGTGTGGATTTTTTTTAAATTATTTAAATTAAATGCAATTAATTTACTTTTTTTTTTCTTGTGATATTGACTGGAAAGATTTATTTTATTTTAAATATGAATTGATTTATATACCATTGCTACATAGGCAATAAAAATGCTTTTCTAGATTAGATATGATGTATCATATAGATTTCATGGTGATGTCTCAGACCAAGGGTGAGTTCAAGTAGTGGAACATTATACGAACTGTGACTGTGATTTTAGTCACTGCTGTATAACAGCAGGGATGACAAACGTTTTCTTTAATTAGTTTTCATGATTTTTTGTTGAATTAAAAAATAAGCAATTACTGTTCTGTTAATGGGATGTCTGTGGTTTTTCCAAGGAATCAGTGGTGTTTAAGTAACTATTATTGTCGTGCATCTCACCACTAGCATCATTAATTTGATATATCTTCTTTTTTTTTCATTCATCCAAAATTTTTTTCATAAACTTGCTTAACCCCATTATTACAACTGTTCTATATATTTAGTCGGATGTCTGGTATTACATTATTTTCTTAATGAGTTATTTTACATTTTTCAATTTCCTTTAAAAATTGTGAGGGTCTTTTATTTATTTTTTTGTTTTAGTCTGAAACTAGGAAAATATTTTCTGTACTGAGAATTAGCTCCACTACAAATAAATTATAAATCTTATATGCGAATCATTAGTGATTTTATGAAAGTATTTAGGAGAAATGACTTACTACAGAATATCTTCTATGGCAGAAGATACCTACACGTTGTAGGTAACAAACCTGTTTGTTTCTATATTGGCAGTACTAAATTTTGCTTCTGACCCAGGTTTAATTTTGGGAAACATTTTTTTAATTAGAACTGATTGCAGGGAGCTCAGGAACAATAACTATGACAAGAGTCAAGCAATTAATAACCTTGTTAAAGATTTTATTCTTTCCAAAAAAATTTTAGTCTTCTATTAGGTTTGAATCCACAACTTTTGGCTTGAAAAACTATTTCATTTAAGAAAAAATTATATGACAACATGAAATACTTGAAACATTAGAAGTGAATGTTCAAGGTTTTGAAATTGATATTTAAAGAAATATTAAAACTAATTCACTTAAAATTGTTTTGCACACAATTATGCTATGAAATATATGCTAAATTACAAAATTAATAATTTTATTTTAATCTAACAGGGTGGATGCAATCAAAATATAGAGAAATAAATGTCATTAACATATGTTGAAAATAGATTCAGGTGAATATGGATAGGTTGGTTCTTTCAGGCATAAGGTTGCCATTTCCAGGCCTTTTAATTCCAGAACAAAGAAATGTATCCAATTTTTTTCTGGGTGGGGGGGGGTGGAGTTGAAATATATAAAGGAATTAAAGTTATTTTTATTTTGATAAATATTTGAAATAGAAAAAAAAACATGAACAATTTATTTCAAGTTTCTTTATATTTGTGTGTGAACTGTATTCTTGCTATTCATTTACCAGATAAGATTATTGATCTTCAGGAGAAAAAATTGCCATAAAAGATAGCCCACTGTAGTCTGTGAGTTTCTTACTAACTATCTTGAAAACACTTTACATACTTTAACTTAAACCACCAATTTCTTAGGTGGGACATAGACCCTTTATTTTGAATTCTCTAATCCATTATTTTTATGTGTATTGATGTTTAGCCAATAGCATCCTAGGCTGCTAGTGTGCCAGGTATCTCTGTACCCAAAATAAAATAGAGGTTCTTTATGAGGGCAATTCAAGGAAGTAAGGTTAGGTTTTAACCTCCCTTGAAGGTTTTTTTTAAAATAAATATATTTTATGCAAAACATTCATTTTCTCCTTACTACACATATAACTAACAATATGTATTCAGAAATATTCAATATTTTAAGCATTTTCATTTTGGCATAAAACAGTGCTCCAAAGGAAAACAAAATGTAGTTAATAATTACTGTCCCAAATCTCAGGCATTCTACTATCAAAACAGTCACATTAAATTTTATGTAATTCTATTATAAATTTAATTTAATCCCTGTAATTTATGAAAAACAATGTTTGATTGCTTATAAGCTTCTTGCTACTGATATGTTATACCTCACTATTTATAAGTATTTGAATGGAAGATATACACAGTTCACTTTTTATGTTGCTTTATATATTGTCACAATTCACTTATTTATAAGGGTGACCTTTTTGGAACAACAAAGCTATCTTGAAATTATTGATCAGAGAAATGTTTCGATGCATGTATATGATGATTTTAAAGTTGTTTAGTATCATTATTTTTGGAGGAAATTGATTGTACACCTACAGTAAGGAATATTGGTCAATTATACACAATAATATATTAATAATTTAAATAAATAATTTTTCCTGTGTATATTGTTCAGGTCTAAATAGACAAAATTGTAAATTTAAAGACTAGATCACTTTATTATAAAACCACTGGAAATAAAAATTGTAAAATAAATGTAAACAAAGTATTGTTAGTTGGTAAAAGGGATAAAACAGGTTTCTCTTACCTAGTCACCCATTCAAAAGAAGTATTGCAATACACTGTTAAACATTATCTTTAAGAATAATTTTGTAAATACATATCTTGTTTAAATTTGAGAATATCTAATTTATTTTCTTTCCTTCCCTTCCAGGCAAATGGGATAATAAAAGTATTGTCAATCTCAAAAATTAGACCTATTGTCTAAAAAAAAATTTTGAGGTGTCAGAACTTACAACTTTTTNAATAAAATAAATAAATAAATTGAATTAAATAAAAAAATAATCAACATACAACTTAGTGAAGTTCATTCACATTCAGCAAGAAATACAGATCAGCAAATTACCTGAAAAAAACAAAAAAAACTTTTAATGATATTTAAAATAATAAAGACACCAATAATTCCTAAAAAAAACAAAAAAAAAACAACATTTTCATGTCTTAGATAGATCAGTCTACAGTAGATAGTTCCTGTTAATTGAAAGTCAAACTTCTTAGTACTTTAAATAAACAAAAAAAAAACAAGATAAAGACATTAATAAATAAAATAAAATAATTCAGGAGAGATACTAACAATCACATTAAAGATCTGAAGAACTTGGAGCAGAAATACACGCTACAGATCACAAGGAAGATATACGTTCAACTATAAACATGACATTAAGGCTCTTTTCAATCCTTTTCAAATTGGGAAAGCTGTGTATGTAAGATTGGTTTCAATTTCTTCCAATTTATTTAAAATATTTCTATTTTTTACTTCATTTATGGCTGTATGAGAACCCTTCGGGTGTCTGTTTTCAAATATACTTAAAACTTGTCCTTTCCTCATCAGATGAAACCGGCAACTTTTATAATAGTCAATAGTTCTAGAAAGAAATGAAGCTTAACAAACCCAATATTACAATTCATATAAACCACACTTATCACACTTCAGCTGTCTCAACAGTTACATAACTATCATTTCAGAATTATTCTATTTTTATGAATTATACTTTTGCAAAAGAGTTGGGTTCTTCAATAAGGAAGAGTTTAATGTCTCTAGAGCTTATTAAAAAATTGTTAAACTTTTTTAATAAATTGTTCAGCTACACACTCCTAATCTACAACTTTTTCTAACAGAACTACTAAAATTAGAACTTCTTTAACACCATTTATCCATATTCATTCATTTACAATTTTTTTTAAATTTTTTTGAGCAATAAAATTTACCTGATCAAATATTGGACATAGGTTGTACTTCTTTCTGCTTTTTATTCTTCAATTGCAGTTGGAAGACCTGTTCTTAGTTATTGTAATAACATCTCATCTCAAACTGATTAACCAATATATCAAAACTGTAGAACTCTTCAGCTTTCAGAGTCTGCAGTATGTCTAATGCATGCTTTAAAAAACCTCAGTTAAAGGAATAGTTTGTTCAGGGTTCCTTAACATAAAAATTAGGTGGTTTTGTCTTTATCCAGCTCTCCCAAATCGCATATTCTACTCATTCTTAACCTTAAAATGAGTAAGGTGAAGAATTAGAAGGCCATCCTTCCATTGTCTAAGCCTTTCTCCATTGTCATCTATTTAAGCAAACATCTCTAAGTGACAAGATTTACCGCTTTTTCATTTATTTGGCAAATTGGTCCACTTTACATTCATTTCAGATGAAAAGTTAGTTGGTTTAGAGCAATTCTATTTTCATTAATCTTGCTGTCCATCTCATCTGGGAAACTTGGTTGGTTAATGAATATTTTTGGGCATGGGATTGTATCTTTTCTTCTAACCCACCTATTTCACTTGTTTACCAACACATATTTGAACAATATTGTAGTAGAACCAAGCCTGTATGTCTTCAGAGTTGTTTACCCAACTTTTCACTCACTACTCTCTACAAATATCATTTTCCCACCTTTGTCCTCTGGATTTTCCATCATGAAAAAAATAAAGTATTTCCAACAAAGAAGCTTTTGTGACCAAAAGTTGGTTCTTAAATTAGGTTTTTTNACACTCTAAATTAATAATGGGTAAGGTCTATCTCTATTATTATCAAGAACTCTTAATTTAAAGTTAACTCCACAACTTAAGTACTTTATGTGTTCGTTTAGATGACTACTAAGGGTAATCAACTCTTAACAAATTGTCCGTTATGCTGAAGCTGCATAAGATAAGCAAATTTCCCATGTTTCATAAAATATGAACATGGGACTTTTTAATATGTACTAAAGTTGGTATAAATTTATGTAAAAGTAAGTGATATTGCAAGCTGGAGAGAGCAATAAGTGTAAAAGTTGAAATCACTAAGGTGGTTAGGAGAATATTTAAGAGAGAAAATAAGAGCTTAAACTTCATTATGCATGCTTAAATATCTATCTTAATTAGGGCTTCTGACCAAAATCTTATGGAACTTCTGTTTTAGAAATGAAACTTTTCACTTATCAAGAGTAATGAACTTCTTCACAACACTAATTATAACTATGATTTTTTATTAATAAATTTTGTCTTCTAAGAAACTCCTTTCCCCATCTTATTTTAACCAAATGTTCAACTGGTTTATACATACACACACACACACACACACGCACACGCACACGCACACGCACACGCACGCACGCACGCACGCACGCACGCACGCACGCACGCACGCACGCACGCACGCACGCACGCACGCACGCACGCACGCACGCACACACACGTATGTGTGATACATGTATACACACATATATATATATTATAGGGAATTAGAAAGTCTTATGTCCATATTTTATGAAACTTGGGAAACCTTCTTATTTTATGCAGCTTTAGAGTAACAGTCATTCATGTAGAGTAGCAGCCATATAAATGAACAGGACACCTACCTATCATGAAGGTGAGAGGAGTGCTGTGTGTGAATAACTAAGATGAGGCGATGGGAAATGGGGAAAAGTACAGATAGAGCAATTAAGGGTGAATTTTTCATTGGGATAGCACCATGAAACACTAAGAAACAATAAGAGGAAATGTAGATAGAATAATTAAAGTAAACAGTCTAAGAATAAGGGAACAGGTGAATTTGTAGCAGGATTAAAACTACAAAATGTTAAAGATATTGGACAAAGTCAACAAATTCTTGTTCAATGTTGGTTCTGTTATTTACTGGATTTTTTTATGGTTTTACATAGTAGGCATTTATATTCATAAGTTTAAGTTAAAAGAATAGTAAAATAGTCAAATTCGTATGTATGTCTGTCATGGATAAGTCAGTCACTTATTGTGTTTTTGTAGAGTAATTTTAAGCCAGAGAGAACAAGTGATCTGTGAATGAGATTTTTAGCTGTGATACTTTTTTAGTGATGGGATCTAGATGGCAAAATGGAGAAGATGACCTGAATAAGTCTCCTTTGTGTCCCAGTCCATGGAGGTGGAGCCCTTATGGTAATGGATTAGTAGTGTCGAAGATGAAGAGTCAGAATTTCAATTGTGAATTTTAGAAAAAAAGTGACAAGAGTTGAATGTATTAGGGATTTGGAAAATTTTTTCATAATTAAGGATGAGGAACCGAACATTAACATATTTTCTGAGAAAAATAACACCATTAGAAAAGAAACGATGGAGTAAAGGAGATAATATAGGCTAATATTAGAAATATCAGGTGCAAGATTGTTTTCCATACCCCTTGATCTGATTAGAGTAGTTACCTTGATAAAGGAGGTAGCCAGAAATACAGTAGGGAGTGAGGGATTCAAGGTAAATATAGCAGAATAAAGTGATACATTCTTGGATTTTGTTCCAGTGTTTGTCAAGTATTTGGAGAGCATTAACAATAAAGATGTTTTTAAAAAGGGACATGGTGTCCAGTGAGGCAAGGATGTTACGTATAGGAATATGAATGAATTTGAGTAGTGTTTTGATTTCAAATATTTAAACACACACACACACACACACGAACGCACGAATGCACGCACGCACGCACGCACGCACGCACGCACGCACGCACACAAATATATGGTTTCCATTGGTAGGGGTTTATGTTATTGCGTCTGTGTGTATACAAAGTGTATATTTTATTGTCCAGAAATTTTTTAAATCTATAGAAAAATGAAAAGAAATCACTAAATGAAATAAATGAACATTCTTCTTAATATAGAGAGGTTAGTGGCAAAAATTGAGTCTTGCGGAAGAGAACATAAGAACTGCATACAGCAGGCATAAGGCATATCTGCATGATTTTTCATGATGAAAAGGCCTGATATGGCCTCTAGTGCAGTTTAGTTCCAGCTGCTCCCCAAAAATAGTGATGCTATATCTTCGAACAATTACTGCTAATAATTAGTTCATTTTTATGCAGACTAATGATTCTCCCCAAACCAATAATTATTGCCTGAATAATTGTCATAACATAAATAGCAAATGGGAATCACAGTTCTTTACTAGTCTGAATAATGTCCCAATATGAATTCACTAGATATACAGAATTAATGAAAACGAGTTTTATCATCACTCTTTTTGAAGTAACTTAAATAAGCACCAACTCATTCTATGTGAAAAATGGGATTGTGTGCTGGTAGACTATCTTCAAAATTTAATTTATACTTTACCTGACAAAGTTTAAGGGACATTAGCCGAAAAATAAATTTTCCTTCAGAACCTAACAACAATTTAATTCATAAAAAAATTAGATGGATAAAGTTATTCCGTATATGGTGTCAGGTGAGTCTTGCCACATCTCAGATGACAGATGAACTGATTGAAAAACCTAAGGAAGATGCATGTAAGGAATAGTCCATCTGCAGATCAAAGAAAAGAGATTAATACTAGGCAAGACGTAATAAGTTTTTTTTCTTTTGTGTTCGTTTTTGTAATGACCCAGAGGATTCCTGGTGAGCTCCTAGTGAACATCCAACCATAATTGCGTTCCATTCTTCATTGAATGGGGAAAAAAAATCAGATGGCCAGAATGGTGTGTTGGCGAGTTGTCTTCTCTAGTGCGACATGGGTCGAGATACGTCTTTAATATGTATTCCTCCTTGAGCCGATATGGCCTGTTGTGAGACTGGTTTTTGTTGTTGTTTTTTTTTTGTCCTTGTATTTTGGCTCCTGAGACTGCCATTAAATAAATATTTTCGGAATGTATGTATATTAACCTAAATCCCACCACATTGACAAATTTGAGAGCTGCCAAGGCAGGAACACTCAGTAGAGGTGACTGAGCTCCGAAGATGGAATCAATGATACCGAAAGTGCTCAGCAATTACAAATTATATGAAAAGTGCGAAGAATCGGATGTCATTTAAAAACCCTAATTATTTTTCTATCATTTAATTGTAACTTTAGTTTAAACGAAAAACGCATTCAAATAAAATTACTCAAGGAGGCAAATTCGAGGGAAGGGTGGCCCCTATACCAAAAAAATATAGGAACGAAGTACGCTCTTTTGGCTATTTTAGCTAACTGTTCAATGGATTTATTTTAGCAGAAAGCCTAAAGAATAGGTGGTTTAAAGAAAGACCTAAATTGATTGTAATCGTAATATCTTAATAACATCTCTAAAAACTTTCAGATTGTCATATTATTCATGTTCTAAAATATTTTTATGATAAATTCGTAACGAAGTTGGTGTTCAAGAATGTAGCTATTCATTTTAGCTTTTATACATTTTACTGTCTCTGGATTGTATCATCAAACGTCTTATATTCTTATTAGTATCAACTTTCATTTTACATGAGTTATCAGCTTAGATTCATTGCTTTTTCGTTTATTAAACCCGAGAGTCTTTTAATTTCCCTTGGCTTGCCAACGGTAATCTTCTTTATCTATGGGTCAAGACAAAAAAAATTCTATCCAGTATTCCAATAAATAGAAAACGATAAGAATTTACTGTAATACTTTGATTGTTTTTGACATATATCAGATTAAATTCCTAATCATAATAATACATTTTTTCTGATTGTCAGGGACTTTTTTAAATGTTAATATTTACGAAATATCGTTCCGTTTAAATAAAAATTACTTCCAATGGATCATTAAAAAGCTCTTATTAAAATTTAGGTTTCAATCGTTTAATTCTAATTTCACTAGTTTTAGATATTAATATTGAACAATCATTTAATAAACATTTTCCATGAATATAAATGAAATAACGGCTGCTGGATTTTACGAAAATATTTTATTAAATATCGTGGGAAAACAGTTGAAAGTTGAATGATGGGGGGGGAGATAAAATTTTAATTTGAATTAAATATAAAGAATATTAATTATTTAAATTTATAATAGTTTCCTATTTATTCCTTTTATGCATATATATATTTCTATTATTTATTTATTGAAAATTCCTTAATTATTGAATTGGCTGGGGATGACTAGTAGCGCTCACATCGTCTAAACTTGTAAGGTTCTACTGGTAGCGGTTTGTCTCTTTCAACGTGGTTGTACTAGTCCGGGGGTTTGTTTAAGGTATCTATCCAATATTATCATCTCAATCTATAGCGATATATTGTTTTACTCCTTATAATTATCATTTAATCAATTACTTGAGTAAGTATGAAAGTTGTTCTGATCATGTTGTTTACTATCTTTCTATTTTTTCAGGGATAGTAACTTAACCTTTCAGAAAAACTCAAAATGACTATTCGGCCAGTTTATAGGCCCACAATTATCAAAAAGAGAACTAAGAAGTTCATCAGGCATCAAAGTGACCGATATGTGAAACTGAGGGTAAGCATAATTTTAAAACGTATAATGGGTAGTTTACCTTTATTAATTTAATGTTAATATTTTGATTTATTTATGATTTTGAAACATCACTTAAATGAAGTTATTATTGATTTAATTTTATTTAAACAGAGGAACTGGCGTAAACCCAAGGGTATTGACAACAGAGTCAGAAGGAGGTTTAAGGGCCAGTATTTGATGCCCTCTATTGGTTATGGAAGTAACAAAAAGACCAGACACATGCTTCCAACAGGATTTAGGAAAGTCCTTGTTCACAATGTCAGGGTAAGAATTTTTTTTTTCTTGAAACATTAAGTTCAGTACGTGCAATTCTGTATAAACTGTAGGCCTGTTTTCATGATGTCTTGTTAATCTTAACTCTTTTTAAATCAATAGGATTGTGAATACTCTTATTGTTTAAATTCTGGTTTATTATTATTTACAGCCAGATATTAGTGCAATAATCTATTATTTTATACCTAACTTCGTAATAGCTTACTTTTCTTTTTATGGATGCTCTAAATTTGTTTATTTCTGCAATGAACTACTTAGTATAGCCCGGGACATGATTACATGGTACAGTGGTAATTACCTATAATCATAATGAAGATTATTCCATTCAAATAAAATATTGAATAATCTAAACCCGAAGTTATAAGGAATAACCTAAATGCCATTAGTTATTATTTTCCATAAATCTCTAAGTTCTATTGAAATTATACTTGTAAGTATAAACATTTATCTTCCCTGTGTAGAGAGTATTTACTTTTACATCATAAACTGTCCATGATGTAAAAGTAATATATGTTGAAGACAATGAATAGTTTTTTGAGAGATATATATTCATCTTGCTCGTTCCTGTGCTTACAATTCATTCCAAAATAGAATTTAGAAAATTATTATTCAAAATGACAACCTACAGTTTTAGCTGCTATTTTCTTTAGAGGACTGATATTCCCACCCAGAAAATAATTTTCTGTGGCGCTTGGGACAAATTCCCCCTTACTTTAGCAGAGCAAAATCCATGTACTGTAAAAATTGTGAGATTAATTTTACAACTTAGTGATGTAATCTATACAAAAATGTTTTCCCATATTTGGTTATATTGAGGGGAGTGGGAGTATGGCTAAATATATGTTCTAAAGGAGTCAATAAATTAGTGTCTTATTATGTCAATTTTCTTCTACTAGTAGTAATAAACTTCTTAAGCAAACCAGACATCCTCAAAACCTTACTCTTCCACTCATAGGATCATTGGGCGTAATAACCTAGATGTATTTACATCTGACGACCGACGAAGCCTACGTGAACAAATAACCTAGATGTTTATCGCCTAAACAAATGCATATCAATCTATCCTAGGATCATTGCATACTATTTTTTCTTTGTATTAAAGCTACTGAATTAAAATATCAGTTAATAGAGATAATAGGCTTGCATACAACATTGTTATATTGGACAGAAGAACCTCAGTATTTTTGACCAAATTTTATGCTTTTATATAAATATCTATTTTAAATTGTGTTTTTATATTTTGATTTATTTCATCTTTCATCCTAGATCAGTTTATTTATTTAATTGTTATTGTTTTTTTTAAAAACAAATTTTAAAGGAGGTTGAGTATATAAATATTAAACCAGAATTTACCAATGAAATAAGGTAGCAATGTAGATAAAACTGTCCCCCTTACCTTAGGGTGCCATTAGTTATTATTTTCATTTGATAAGGATTTCCAACTCTGACTCACATTGGTTTCATTCAGTTTTTGTGCCATAAATTGTGATTTGTGGACAGTATTGGGTTTTCTATTTTCTTTTGAAAAAATGTATTAATGACACTGCAGCAGAAGTTGGATGATCAAAGTGCAATTGTTGTTCGCATGCACTTGCATTTATTTTTAGATTTCTTGTTGTTTACTTGATAAATAAAATAGAGACTGATATGAATCTATGTTAAGTTCTTTATCGTTTCCATTTTCCTGTGAAATCCAATTTACTACTTTGTTTTTAAATAGTGTTTTATTTTATACTTTGTTGCTAAAATTTAAGGTGTAGATTGGCTGTACTTAAAATCTGCCTCATCTGTACCTGTGGTGGCATTAATGTGTGAGTGCTAAAATAAAAAAAAAAACTAGCAGAATCATATAGGATGCTTGTTAAAGCTTTTTCATGCATTTACTCCTTATTTGCATTGATGGAGCACTAGCTGCATCCTTTGACCATACTTTTGGAATACCACTTGTCTCCTCCTTTAAGAACTCCATACCCCTCAACAATTGTATCTCTTCTTTCTCCATTGAAGTTCCGGTTGTTTTCCTTTCTCCTAGTTTCTAAGATAATGTTCAACATAGCTCATTCCTCATAATCGATTATGATATTTTATTCTAAGAATTATTTTATTTCAATTTCATTTGCTCATTTTGTTTTATTTGTTAACTATTCAATTTAACACTAAATTGGGTTCTTAAACTATTGTAATTAATTTTCTAGTTTTCTTATTTCGAACAATCACTTTCATGTTTTACGGTTAATTTTATATAAATAGGCTTATTGGATACAAACAAATAAGACTCAAGTTTTGCTAGTACTTAACCAACAAAAAATGAGCCACTGACACTCTCCCCCATCTCAGAGCATGTGATCAACACTTTGTTTTTAATTAGGAAAGTTCTTTAGAGCTAAAAATATGAATATTATGTTGGTTATTAAATTAAAATAAACATTTCACTGTGAGAAAAAAGTTGTCTACTAATCTAACTAGGTTGATATAATTACTTATATTGTTAAACATGGAAGTCCTCTGTGGACATGTATACAAGAGTTTTTTAATTAATTTCATCTAGTTTATAAGTAATATGATTCCTTTTTTTTCTCTTTTATTTTAAAGATCTATGGATAAAATTCCAATCCGTATTTCAATGTGAATTTCTGAGTGAAAATTTGACATTTTCCTTTATAAAGAATATTTGTAGTTACTATATTTTTTTAGAATTTTATATCTTCACTCTACAAAACCATAATATAATAGTGTTTTTTTTTTGTTTTTTTTTTGAAAATTGTTTTGTATAATTTCATGACCCTATATTAATCAATCAAATAATATAAAATGTATGACGCACAATTTTCTTAAAGAATAATTTTTATTTATATCTCTTTTTGAAGTAGATTAATCTCTGCAGTGTTAATATTAATTAGTAAGGAATCTTATTAAGAAGGTTTAGTAAAAAAAATGAAAAAAAAAAAAAAAAAATTCTATCAGATTCAAGATTTTAAAGAACTGTAATTGTTTTAATCCTGTTTAATACTTACTTGATAATGCCTTTGAAGCATTCTCTAAGCTTGTTATATCTATCCCATTTGAAAAAAAAATATATATCTCTATCTTTAAAAAATTATAGTTATATCTATCTTTAAAAAAAAAAAATCTCTGTTTAGTTATTTGTTATAAAGAAAAAACATGAATGTTCTATAAAATTTTTATAATTTTAAGGCATTGGTGAAGTTCTTTTACAGCCATCCTAAGGAATGGTATTAGTATGGGATCAAACACTTGGCTAGCAGATGGCTAATGACAGTTATTAACAATGTACTATTCTTTGTTTACTAATTGTATTTAATATAAAAGATATGATAATACAAATATTTGTTAAAAAATAGTCATTTGTCTTTATACATCCTTTTACTATGCCCGTTTTAACTATAATATGTTGATACATAATTTCAATTAATTAATTTATTATTTTCTCTTGCTTTTTGTTTGTTTTTCATAAATTTTGTTGCGGTTTTGTTTGTGTAATATATATATATATTACACAAAAAAATTTAACTGATTGCACTAGTCTTCACTTTTCATTCAATGCTAAAGGCAAACTAATCTTGTCAATTTTTAAAAATGTCATTCATTCAAACCTACTAGATAAGATAAATGAAATCAAATGTGTAGTCTGTTACCTAGCAGCTGTTAAAACAAAGTGATTTCCTTAGCATCAGGTTATTTAATAATTTGTATTTATATTTTGAATTTCATGTAAACTTCACTATTTTTTTTTTATATTTTGTAATTGCTCATTGCTCCAGTAAAACATTTCTATGAGTTTCACTACTCATTAGTTATTTTATGTCTTATCTTTATGTTTTATCTACAAATTACTTAAATTTTTTTTTATGCCAATTTGTCTTCAGTTAATTTACATGTTTTATGAACATGATAATTTGTATCACTTTTTGAAGTCTCTTAAAAGCCACAATTGTTTTGGCTTTCAGTCAGCTGGACTTTTTTTTTCTTTGCTGCTGTTATTTATTATCTGAATTTTTAATTACTCTCAAACTTAAAATCATGTTAATTCTGATATGAAAGTAACCGATAAGCCAAATATTCCGTAGAATGTAACGAATTACAAATCTCTATTAATCCTCTCTAATTTTAAATAGATCAGTAAATATACAAATCCTTCTAATTTCTTAGAAGTACCTTAAAAAAAAATAATAATATTGTGGCATTCCATTTGTTAAGTTCTATAATCAAGAAATATTTTTTCTGTTAACCGTTTAGAATCATTTAATTACAAATCTCTATTAATCCTCTCTAATTTTAAATAGATCAGTAAATATACAAATCCTTCTAATTTCTTAGAAGTACCTTAAAAAAAAATAATAATATTGTGGCATTCCATTTGTTAAGTTCTATAATCAAGAAATATTTTTTCTGTTAACCGTTTAGAATCATTTAATTAAAATTATTATGTGTTTTTATTAAAAAATTTTCTATTTATTTTAATAATATTTTTATCTTTTAAATGTCTTTAATTTAATTACTAATTGTCAATTCTGTCATTTCAGGAGCTTGAGATGCTGATGATGCAGAACAGGAAGTTCTGTGCTGAAATTGCCCACGCAGTTAGCAGCAAGAAGCGAAAGTCCATTGTCGAGAGAGCCCACCAGCTGAGCATCAGGCTAACCAATCCTAATGCTCGTCTCAGGACTGAGGAAAATGAGTAGTTTCTTAATTCTAAAATATATGTTTTTATTAAAAAGTATTGGAGTTTTGTCTTTATTTTATCCTTCACTTCAAAATTTTATTTTAAAAAATTGTGTAGCATTAGTATGGATTGTTAAAAAAGTTATAACTGAAAATTATCAATTCTTGACTAATGATGTTGCTGGGTTTTTTTCTTGCTCTCTTTCTACTCTCTGCCGTCCCCCCCCCATTCCACTAATAATTTTATTGTTAAACTTGAATAATTTTTTTTTTTTTTAAACATTCATTACAAGTGGCAGGAGGTTTAAAATTATATAAAAATCAAATTTTACACCAGAAGTGGTAGGACTAATTTACAGAATACAGCATTGATCATTTTTTTAAAAACTAAATTATCAGACAACAATGGCAATTTTCAAATTGTTAATATTGCAAACTGTCAATTTATCAATAGGAAGGTAATAAAGTAAATTTCAATTTGCCCATAACTGATTTTCCTGATTATACAATAACTTACTATGTTAAATGGAGAACATTTTAGTCAAATTTTTAATTAGTTAATTAAATTCATGGTTAAGAAATCTAAACAAATGTATAAAGAATTTTGTTAACTTATAAGGAGATAATTTTCATAAATTAAATAAATGATTGTTAGTAAATCTAAAGAATTTTGTTATTTTAGATTGAGAACTTTTATTTTATTATTTTTAATCATATGATTCATTTTTATTTTAAAGGCTGCTGCAAAATATTTTTCAGCAACTGCCTTTTATGCTTATTTACTTCAATGATTTTTGGAGCTCAGCCCTACAATAAATTTCAATTTCATTTAACATTTTTCTCAACTCAAACCATTTGTGATGATATTGTTTACCGGCTATTTTTGAAAAATGCATTTTCTGAAATGCAGAAGTTCTGAAAACATATACATTTAATGAAATCTTTCAATTGGCATATTGACACAAACAAAAAAAGACTAATTAAGTATCCTTTTCTTACTCTATTTTTTTGTGTTGATCATTAGTTTCCTCATTTATGTTAAAGAATAAGGAAAGTATAAACTATAATAAAAAGAAAGTATACTGCCTTAATTGTCCAAATTTCATTAGTTAAAAATGTATTAAAATATTTTATTAATAAGCTCGAGTTGTGGTTCAGCAAAAAAAAAAAATTGAAATATATTTCGATTTATTTAATTCAAGCATGAAATCTTATATTTTAGTTCTTCCCTAGTCATCTACACTGATCCTAAGTGAAATTGTCATCCTTTTTATTAGTTAATTTATATTATGTTCTTTTAAAGACCTAGTTATAATTCGTACCAATTTTTGAAAGGTCTCCTGTCGATTTAAGAAATTGCTTTGGTTTTCAGACACTTCTTTAATTTTTTTTTTTATTTTGCATAAATTTCCAGTTAGATAGTTAATCTTGGGATCAGATGGGTGGGAAAGGATAGGCTCCTGAAGCTTTTAATAACAAACCTCTTAAAAAAGATTAGCCTTTAATGCAAACATTCCAGTATAAAAACTTAAAACTAAAATAATGTTTATATTCCTAACATAATGATAGCCTAATATCTATCATATACCAATTTCATAATCTGAACTTAATTATTTAGAAAAGTACAAATAATATATTACTATTTATGATGTATATAATTGTTCTAATAGTTATATAATACACAAATACAAATAAATAATTATGGTTACTGATTTTAATAAATTAATTCAACTTAAATTTAATAAATTAGTATTACAGGTAATAAGCTGTATTAATAAAAGTACATAATTTCCTTAATCATATGTTCTCTTTGATTGAAAATTTACAAATAAATAACTTCTGGAAGTGCTTTTTCTCTGTTTACTTTAGAAAACATGTAATTACATTTTTACAGTTACATCATATTTTCATAATTTATAAAGGGTCTTCAGCTATAGAGATAATTTTTTTTAGAAATCACAGAATCATAGAGTACAAATTTCTTTTAAATAGAAAATAATATTAGTTTTAACTAGCTAAGTACACCTAATGAAAATTACTTATTTAAGAGAGCAATATCTCTATAGCCTTCATATGGCCAAAAAGGTATCTTTTACACCCATGATATGGAGTACATTATAATCAAAAACATTAATTGTGTTACACTGCTGTATAACATGTATACTGAGTGAAGAGAAGGAAATGCAATAAGCATCTGTTGAGCAAAAGAAGTTGAAGCAATAGCATTAATACACTACCAAACAAGTTTTCCAGAAACAGTGAAAACAAATAATACGTATGAACTTAATATGTGATTATCAGAAATCAACGTATTTCGCACTTGAAGGCCACTTTCTCAGGCCCATGAAGAACACCTTTATTCAGAGTGCTAATCGTGTTGATAAATAATGGACAATGAATTTCCAAACATCTAATCACACATTGGATGTTAAAAATCCAAATTAAATTAAAGAAATTTTTTTCAGAATTCATGAAGCTACACTTGATAACGGGTAGTTGCATTTAAATTTAAGGTTAATTTTTATGAACCAAATCAAACAGCATCATACCCAGGATTTTATTCTAGGAAAGGGATTAAAACAATCCAAAAGTTGGTGATAAGAATAATTTTGTTTTATTAAAAATTTCATGTTGGGGGGGGGGAGGGATTACCCTTATCCTCTACCTTTAGTTTATGTTTCTGAACTTATAATAATTTTTGAAGTTAAGAATTTTTTCTGCATACCTCGTAATACCTGTGAAGAGAATTGTTTTTTGCCAAAATATGAACATGATAAATTTTTGCAGTTTTTTTGTTCATTTTTAAATACAAAAAAAATAAGTTGGGTATAATTGTGACTTATAGAACAGATAAGAGGTTTAAATGAGAGACTAGGGAAGAGCTAGTCCGTCATTAGGAAGATTTGTTCATGGTCAAATTTTTCTTTATAGATAGAGTGGAAAGGTACTTAGCATATATTTAATATGACATTTTAAGTACCATTTTTGTTGATCATTTTATTTTTAAAAGTCCATCAGTAAAGTTTGAATAGCCAAACAAGGATGCACAGTAATATAAAATCTGTAACATCACTTTTGTGGGCTGATTTAGGTTCGACAGCGGCACTGCAGATTATGAGTATTTTAAATACTTGGTACGAAATATAAAATCTCTATATTAAGCAATTATATACCAGCAATGGTGGCATAATTCTAATTATTCTGTTTTCTCAAGTAGGATTTTATTGCTTTCATTAAAAATTATGTGGGAAACATTTGGTCAAAATAAGTTCTACTCTTTACAGAAATGCTTTTTAGAATAAATTTCATATACTATATTAATTTTAGCCCCAAATTTTGTTACTAGTAAACTATTAGTTAGAATGAAGTGGGAAGTCTAGAATTTTTAAGAAAAAATTAAATTTTATTGTATTTTGATCAATTATATTCAGTTCCAAAAAAAAACAACTTTTATAACTGGCTCTGTTAAATTTATTAAAAGTTAAAGAAAGTTTTATTAAAGAAGCTCAATCTCCCCTATTCAAAACAGGAAGGGCTCGCTTAAATTTTTTAGTTTTTCTACTTTTTAATTTTCTAAACTTATCTTATGAAAATGTGTAGGTCATTAGTGCAATAAATGACATTCTATACTTTTTTTCATAAGATTTAAAGATAGGGATATTGAAAAATGATTGAATCTTCCATTAAGTCCCTTGCCCATTCAGCGAATTATTCAACAGTTCCTGGATAAATTTCAATTGACCCATTTAATATTCTTATTTTAAAAATGTAGAAACTACTGCAAAAAGTTAAATATATTCATATAATTTTAAACTCCCTATATCTAGCTTCTCTTAAATTTATTTAAATAGGATCCGTGAGGTGTTGGAATTTTTATTTAGATAGTTTTTCCAGCTACTTTATTTGTGTCAAAATATATTTGAACTGTCTTTAAAACCTGTTCTAGTGTAACCCTCTTCAAAAGATAAGTTTGACATTTCTTAAATTTTTCTGATTATTTCTCCCTTAGTCATTTCCAGTCATTAATGAACTAATTTAATGGTTTCGAAATATTAGCTTAAATACTGAATTTGTTTTTTATTTTAAAAGTCGGGAATGCTTAAGTGTTAACAGATAAAAGATGAACATAATTATGCATAATTTATAATGAGCCATTCTAAAGAATCCTATATTGGTAGTTGAATAGAAGACATTTTTCGAATGTAGAGTCATTTCTTAGGAAATCTGTTAAAATAAATATATAAAATATCATTTTTATGTCTGAAACTTTCATATTCTGATGAAATAATTTCTAAATTATTCACAAAATTTTCAATAATTTTTGAATGTTCTCAAAATGACTTATATCAATTATGCATTTAAACTTGCAAAATTTATGGCAAATCAATCAGTAAGGATTTACTCCCATTAAAATATTTTTTTTAAGTTCAGTTGGGAAATTTAAAAAATTACTCCCGAAAAAAACAAATATTTTTAAATTTGTGAAGTCTTACTGCTTATAGATTGAAGGCTAAAATCTGAATAAATTTCAAATATTTGATGTCTTGATGGAGGAAATATTTTCAGGGTCTTTTGTAAACATTTGGTTTACTTTAAACGTATAATATTTTCTATATTATTTTATTATTTATATATTTCTGTTATATATTTTAGAAATATATAATTAATTATGTGATGTTTGTTTGGTTGTAATGAAAAAAGGTAGGTTTAATGTATGAAAAAATTTGGGAAAGGTGAAATTCAGCTTGCTTCTTGAATTCTATAATAAATTATTTAAATGAAAGACTAAATTATTAAGTCCATTTATTAAATGCTTCTATTTGAAAAATAAAATAGATGTTATTTTACACTGGAAAAGGGTTTTCAACATTGGAAGGACAATCATATATCCAAAAATTATGTTTTAAGACCAATTGAATTAATAATAAAATTTGCCTTATGATGCTCAGAATTTAAAGAATTATTTCTAATAAACACGTAAAAATTTATAAAACAGTTTAACTCTAATTATAGCTCATTTGTTATTGCTATTGTATTTTAATGGTAAAATTTGTCATTTTTCAGCAGTTAAGTCTCAGAGTTAACATGGAAGTTGAGGTTTTATAGGTGATTTATCAAGGTTTTCTAACATATTAATGTTTTATGGCATTTCTTTAGTGCATTACTCATTAAATTAATTTTTTTCCTAAAAAATGTTAATTATTAACATTATCCTACTTTTATTGTATATTTTAATTGAATTAATATCAAAATAAATTATGATCAAGAACTTTTGTTACCAAAAATACTTAACTGGAGGTAAATTTGTGCATGGATAAAACATCAAAATGATATAAAACTTTTTTTTTGTGCAGTTAAAAAATTCTAACCAGATGAATATGTGATAAAAATTAGACTAATAATAAAAGCTCAAACTTTGAAACTTAGCTTTGGTAATTGACATGCATCTTAACCATAATAGGTTCCTGGATCTAAGTAGGTTGATTAGAGCATATAATTGATACTTAAGAAAAATGGATGGGCTGGCAAACACTTTTAATTAGTCTTTGGGTTATTCCTGTACTTGTCATAATTTACAAAAGCCCTATTTCCTTGATTCTCACTATTGCTCATTTAATAAGTTTTGTACCAGAAAAAGCAAAAATAATATTTATAAGGTTTTACTTACTATTTAATAATAGTAATAGACTTATTGAAAATTCACTCCTTACCTTTTCTGAGAATCATTTCTATTTTCTGAGTCTGCTTTATTAATTTTCTCTGTTATAACAAGGTGCTCAGATTCATCTGCCTTATTAGAGACGCTTGAGTTAGTTTCTCTCTTTGAATCATTTTCTTCTTTCCTTGTTCTGTCTGTTTTATCAAAAGCCTCTGTGAATGAATGCCCTAATTTATGGTCTGGAAATATTTGTAGGGTGTCCTTTGGAAGCAACCGTCTTTCATGCTCTAATAGATCTTTGATAGAGTCATATTTTGTTTCGTTGTTTTCTTCTAACGATGTTAAGTTGTTGAAATTTTCCTTTTGAAATACCTCCAAGACAGGAATTGTTATTAAAGTTGGTAAATCTTTTCTTGTTATATCTATTACATTTTCTTGGGGTATTATTCTCTCACTTGTATCCATGGTTGATATTACTGGAACATTAGTTGTATCTCTTTTTAAAAGATTGTTTATCTCATCCTCAGTCTGTGACGCAGGACTTTCAGTAAATGCCAGTGGGGGCATATTTGTTATAGGCGAATCTTTAGAGTCTTTTAATTTTGAAATGGGTACAACAAAAATGATATTTCCTTTTTGCTTGTTTTCTCCACTTTCTCGGTTGGTACCATCTTTGTGATTATTAACTTTGTCTGGTATAAGTTGAACTAAATTTCTTTCTGTAGTTGGAGAACTTTTAGAAATTTTGTCCCTGCAATCAAAATATGTTGAACTCTCCATATTAAGAGGAGTTGTAATACCAGGGGCTTCCTTTAGTTCCATTCCAAAATTTTCATCCTTTAAATTCAAAGGCTTATCCTGGTTGAGGAAAATTGAATTTTGTGGTTGTGCTTGGTATGGTTCTTGCTTTGAATATGGGTACATTATCTTTCTGCGAAGCCTATTGTTTAGTATTAATGCATCTTCTTCGTCATCTAAATTTTTGATATCCATATTTTGAGGGGTAACTTCATTCAGATCTTCTCTTCCCATCAAAATATCAGTTACTGCTCTTTCATTTGGATAAGGGTAGCTGTTAATTATTTCTGGGAGTGGTTCAGATTGATCTGCCCCGTTTTCAGCTTGTGAATTATTTGAAAATACTTGAAACATAATTGGACCCTTTGTATCATTCATGATATTGTTGAAATACTTTTCTGTGGTTTGAATATCTGAAATGCTATTTACTGAAATGGGTTTCCTGTTGTCTTCTTCTGAATCCTCGTGCTCAAAGTTTTCTTTATTGGAATTTTCACAGCAAATTTCTTGTGCATTAGAATTCTCTACACTGAAGTTATTATTATTTCCATTACTGCATTCTAATAAGATTATTGCAGGCAATTTCTTGTAATCTTCTTTTTGTCCTTTTAATTGCTTGTGATCTAAGCTGTCAGTTTTATTTTCTTGCTCTTTGCACAATTCAGCAATTTTGTTCAGTATTTCTGTGTCTTCTTCCAGGTTTTCCTGATCATTGTTTGAAGAAACATTTTCAATAATTTTTTCCCTTTTTTCTCCATCATCATTTTGAAATTTTCTGTCCACATCTTCCTCATCTTCTCCATTTTGGTCCTCTAAAACAGGTTTTTGAGTAACCGAAGAAGTTTGAACTTCACGCATAGAATCTTGTGTATAATCTAAAGTTTCCTTGTTTTTTTCTTCACCATTAATATCCTTTGAGAATACATTGTTCATTAATTGATTTCTGTTGATAAAAGGAGTACTGGTAATACATTCAATTGGAATACTTGTAGTTGGACTCTGTTGGTTTATACTGAAATCTTGTAATTCCTTTACTTCAGATTGAATATTATCTGGTTTGCACATTGGATGAGTTATAATTTCTTCCTCTGAGGATGATTGCTCAAAAGATTCAGTTTGAGGTGTTGTTTTCATGATAGTAGGTTGTGAGGTAGTAAATTCTAAATTAGAATCTCTTGTATCCCCTTCAGTAATTTTTGAAACTACCTGCTGAATCTTCTGTAAACTTTCATTGAGACATTCATTAGATTCTGTAGATATAATGTTTTTTTCTGTTCCTATTCCACCTTGTGAGTTCATGTTGTTTGATGAACTAGGAATATTTAGTCCCACATTTTCATTAAACGTTTCTTCTGTTGACATATCATTTTCTTTTCTCTCAACTATCCTGTCTATTTCCTTATTCATGATACTTTCTTTTAAAACATCTGGATTATTTGTAGGTAAATTATTATTGGACTCAGCTTGAGAATTAACTGTTTGGTAATCAGCTACCGGTATGTTACCCTTTTCTTCCAAATCTTGCTGACCACAAGGTGATATGCATGGTTCTTCTTGGGATAATAAGGGCTCTAATGAAGCAGATCTTGGTGTGGTAGTTGGTGCTAATTGAATATTTCCAAGTGTAGCTTCAGAATTTGAGTTTCCAATCTGTGTATTTTGATTATCTTGCAATATCTGTGAATAAACTTGTGACAATCTTGGCATGCTGGTGGCTGCAATCGGTGATTCTCTATATGCTCGTGTAGTTGCTTCCCTTTCTGGTAGCCCTGTCAGTCCAAATGTCTCTTTCATTGGGGTGACTTGAGTTGAGCCTTCTACCGATAAATACCTGTTTTTGTCCATTAATCCATTTTTTATATAGGCTATTTTGGCCATATTATTTGCTAAAACTGCTGCTGCATTACATCCATCATTATTTACCAATAACTGAGGCAGTGCTTGTCTCGATAAGTCCTTTGGGTCTGAAATTTTGAAAATAAATAAGATAACTGAGTGACTTATTTTTTTAAAACTGAATAATGAACAAAATTCTAATAATCATCTAGAATAATTCCAATTCTATCATATCAACAAATTTAATCAATCTTAACACTCTTAAATGATAAAATATTCTGTGAAATAATAAAGAAAGCTCACTATGAATAATTCTTTTCTTTGAGATCTAAACATAGTTGTAATGAAAAATAAATTTTTAAACACTATTCTATGCTTAAAAATATTTTTGAGCTATCAAGTTTTAATACTTACTATGTCCATGTGAAAATTTTGAAAAGTCTTGTTTGATTCCAATTTTTATCTAATAAATTATATTTTTGCTTTTTAATTATATATATANNNTATATAAGTAATATCTTTTTTTTTTTTTATTTTATTTAAAAGAAACATCCTTTCCTATATGACAACAATTTTTTTCTAATAACAGATGTTCAATTTGAGCAGTATGAACAGCATTAATTTAAAGAAATGGGCGATTGATATTAGTTCTTGAAAGGTTTTGCTCGTCTGTAAAATCTATTAATAATATCAGAAATAAAGAATAGCATTGGAGAAAATGTAGAGTTTTGACTGTGGAGATTATTAGTAGAGAATTTGTTGAGTTTCGGTCAGTTGATCCAAAAATATATGATTCAAAAATTAATTTTTTTATTATCTGCCGACATTTTGGTTTTCATTGTAAGTCAAATCCCATTTTGAATCATGAAGATTTGACAACACATCCCCTCTCGCTTTCATGATAGCCCTGAAGATGGCTTGCAATGAAAACCAAAATGTCGGCAGATAAGAAAAAAAATACATTTGTTAAAATTTTTAGATAAACCTTGACCGAGCCCCTACAAATTCTCTGCTGATAGTATAGGAAATATTCTTATTGTTCAATTGAAAAATAAATTATAACTTGAAAGGATTTTCCTTTTGATTTAAAGGTGATGTGAAGGATCCTTATCCAGCTCCAACAGAATGGAGTGGAGTGAATTCTTCAGTTTAAACATTATTACTGTGAAATATTTTTCTGTTAATCACTAAGTGTAAATTGACCTAAAAGCAATTAAGTTTATTATTTATTAATACTTAGCTCTTTAGTGAAAATTAAATTTTTAATATTAATTATAAGTGAACAGTTTATGTCCCCAACTCTAAAATCTACCTCTACAGGATGTAAAATTTCTAACATGCCTCATTTTAACACTAAATTTTAGCCTCATTAATATTCTTAGACCTGAACCCATTTTATACCTTATTTACTTATCAAAACCATAGTTTTGGTACTAGTTTCATTGTTAATGGGTGAATGCAACAGAATGTTATTGGATTCACTCCTATAAATGATTGAATTTACATTCTGCAGATCAAAGGAACCTTCAACAACTTCTCCCTAATGAGCTGCCATGCACCAACAGATAACTCAAGGGAGAAGAGTTAGGACTAGTTTTATAATGCTTTAGAGGGAGCTCACAATACATGCCCAAAGATTGACGTCAAAATCCTAGGTCTAGGATTACTATCCTGAGTGACTTCGATGCCATGATGGGTCAAGAAAATACATACCGTCCAACAATCAGGCCTCATAGCATTCATGAGAAATCTAATGAAAATAGTTGGAGAACCATGAATTTTGCATCCTCTCAGATTTTGGTAGTTGGAACTACACTTCTTCATGGCTTCTAAGTACACAAAGTGACATGGAAATCCCAGATCTTTGTACCTTTAACCAAATTGATCACCTCCTGATATGTGCTAGATACAGGTCCAATCTATTGAGTGTGAGGATGTTTAGAGGAGCCAATATTGACTCTGTCACTATTTGGTGATAGCATGAATCAGAGCAAGAATATATAATGCAAAAAGCGAGACTTCAGGAGAAACCCAAGAAGAGGAATTTTGAACCTATATTGGTAGGGGAATATGAAGAAGGACATGTTGGGCCCCCAGAGTTTGAGGAGGTTGTAGACACAATCCAATAAATGAGAAACCACAAAGCCCTGGGTGAACTGTTCCATAGTTGAACTCAATGAATTGCCTGCAGAACGGTTGGAGTATGACGGGCAGGAGCTTCAAAACACCTTCTATGACCTGGTACTCACAATATGATTCCAAGAAAAGATGCCTCTGCTATGGAGCAAATGAAATCATTCATATATCCTCTTCGTAAAAAAAGGAGAGCAGTTAGAATGTCTCAATTACAGAAGTATATCACTGCTATTCTGTGCCTATAAAGTTTTCTCCAATGACCAAAGGCTGATCCCACATGCAGAGTATTAGATTTGACAGTGTCAGACTAGCTTCAAGAGAGGTAAATCCAGGGTGGATCAAATCCATGTGCCTAGGGTAATTATGAAAATAACGCATGAGTATAAAACACTTTATCACCACTCATTTGTGGATTTCAGAAATGGTTGTGACAGATCAAGCATCCAAAGCTGTACAAGGCCCTGAAAAAAATGAATATTCAATCCAAGCTTATATACCTGATAAAAATGAATGTTAAGTGCAATGTTCACGTACAGTCTGATTACTCTACAGAGTTTTGCTCAAGCAGAGGACTAAGGCATGGAAATGCTTCGGCATAGCTCCTATTCAACTTGGTGTTGCAAAAGTTTAGAGAAACGGGGAACCAGAATAATGGCTCTATATTCAACAGATCAGTCCATATATTATGCTGTTATATCACTGCTATCCTAGACATTGTAGCACGATCCTATGCAGCACTTTCTGACACTTTCTTAAAACTACAGAAAGAGCTGGTGTACCTATGGGCTGGCTATTAATGAGCTTATAACAAAATACTTTTATACTGGAAATAGCAGACCTCAGGAAAGACAAGTGGTTATAGGATTGTGTACCTTTGAGAGAATGTAGTAGTTTAGATACCTTGGATCTCAGGTCATAGCCACAAATAATATACTAATAAATTATTAAAATCAAGCATTGGATCACTTCTGCTAGCCGATGCTATTTTGGTCTTTTGAAACAGTTAAGGAGCGAACTCATAAATAGGAAGACGAAGTCTCACCTTTACAAAACACTAATAAGACCTGTTTTAACATATGCTTCCCAAACATGGACCCTATCCAGTAAGGGCAGAAATGATCTTATCCTCAAGAGAAAAATCTTACGCAGGGTATATGAGCCAGTAAGAAATTAGGGAGACTGGAAGAGAAGAAAGAACAGGAAGTTTATGAGTTCTTCAATGAAAAGGATGATCCGGTAACATTTATTAAGCTGGGAACCCTTGGGTGGGCATGTCATATTGCTCAGATAAGCCCATTTGTTATAGAAAACAGCCAATTTGTTAAATATTCTGATAGTCTGTAAAATACTTTATGCGAGTGCCTGTATGATTAAGGTAGCTTAGAAATAAAAAAAAACTACATGACATTAACTAATCTGCCTTAACTTGAGCAGAATCATGGGAATACTGTTTGGAATTACATTTTTTTCCTATCAGAATTACATTACTAATTTACCGGTGCTATTGTAATGGAAATGTAAACCAAATTATTTTGTATATACATTTTTTTTACAAATTGCAACTTCCCTTAAGAATTTTTTATAAAGAATTCTGAAAAGTAATAAAATTGTCAGTTAACTATAAAATATTATTTTAAGTATTACTTCTCATATAAAGACCTAGTAATTTTTCAAGCACGAAAAATAACAGGAATTCTACTATAGATTCAAAACACTTTTTGGGAAAAAAAAATTTCACAAAGCCATGAATTTAGGTAGAAATATTTAGATAATGAAATGAGTCTTCAACATCATAGTTTCAATTCCGTTTGTTAAGATTATAAAGAGTTATGAAAGGCTATTAAAATAATTTGCTTGCTAATTGCCTGGTGTTGTTAACTTACAAAAACTATCCTGGAAAGATTGCTTGATGTTTCTGATAATTTCTCAAGTTCAGAAAAAGGTAAATTGTTTTCAAATTTTTTTCAGAGACTCAAAATTAATCAAACAAATTATTATTTGTTTAATTAATTTAACCAAACAGTCAGATGTGAACAAACCTAAGGCAAAAATAGAAAGGATTTTGGGATTAGGTTTCACAGGATTGGGAGGGAGTGGGCTCTTAGAGTGTGGAGATAGATGAATGCACAATAGCCTTTTTTTAAAAGCATATAGATATGTGTATTACTGTGCTAAACTATTCCCAAAATACCTATATTTTTTCCTTCATAAGTTGAATATTCCAGCATATTTCTTGATAATTTTCCTTCTAATTTTTCTCAAGGTTTCTATACAGTCTTCTTGATCTTTAGATTATTGACAAAAATACACAAACACTCAACCCTGAACCATTTTTGTGCATAATGTGTTCATTACATCTGCACCTTAGAATCAGCTCTTAGTGGTGGCATATTTTCAGCTCCCTTGTAATAAAAGTTATCACTTTTATTAAGTGTAATACAAGTATTAAGGATAATGAATGATACAGTGTAACTTGATAACTTATAATAAATATAAATTGTCAAGGATAATCTATGTATTTTTCTCCTGTAGGTTTTTGTTAACTTTTTTGGAATTCCTCATAAGGAAGTCATTATCTGCAAAAAGCTCAATCTGACACTGACTATGGACATCATGTCATTTATCGAGTGATTAGATTCATCTCCCCCTCATGAGGAACTGTATTTTGTGTTTTAACCTATATGAAACAATTAAAAAACATCAAAACATGAAATTTGAAATTTCTTAGTATCACACAATCAATCATACAGATATCTCCCTTAAAAAAAATAAATTTCCTGAGTATAAAGTGACCAATGGAATAGTAAAATTTATTTTATCATTTTTACTAGCCTTACACATCTTTATGTATTTTGCTGTTTACTCCTATTTAAATGTGTGAGTAAAGTAGACATATGAACAAATTTGAGTGGTCCAGTAATGTAAACATATACTGGATTTTTCATGCAGCTTGAGCACTTGATATTTTAAAAGTAAACTTAATACTAATCACTCATTTATTTTATACTTTATAGCTTGTAACTTAGTAAATAATTACAAAATTTTATATTTCCTGTATTTTATTCTGTATTAATGCAGTGAAACCTGATCCTGATTTCAAAGCACTTGCAGTCTATTCAGATTTTGAAAATCTATTGAAATAATTCATAGTTGCTAAGAAATAAATTAAGATTAAAATGGATAATAATTTCACATTATTCATAAACAACTAATTTTTCTGATATCATTTTAAGCTAAATATAAAATTTAACATCTTAAATTTTATAAGAATAATATTTTATATTCTTTGTTTCTATGAAGTAAGAATAAGATTTCGGGAGACTTTAACAAAATTATAATGGAATTAATGATAATTGAAATTGATTTGAGTTTATTGATGGCAATAAATAGTAAAATTAGATAAAATTTAGAATGTTTTAGTTTATGACTGGTTTGAGAAATTACCATTATTTGTTCTTAATTTTCTATATTATTTCTTTGTTTAAAGCAGCAGAATATATGATAACCAATAATTTTTAAAATTTTGAAGTTCTCTAATGATTTTCTTATTTGATTGAAGAAAAAGAAAATCTAAAATTCAGAACTTTTCTCTGCTATGAACTAAAATATTTTTACATCAAATTCTAGAATTATTTTTGAATTTGACAAGATTAATGGCATTTTTTGTGTAATTAATATATTGTTGCCAACTTAAATTAATTGTGAAATATTACCTTTCTCTTCCAGATCATCTCTCTCCATTGAGACCAAATCCAAAACTCGTTGCTGTGCTTCTTCATCTGTCTTGTATACTTCAACTAGGTTTTCATTAATGTCGTTTAATTTGTCAACAGCTGAAACATTTAAATAAGTATTTATTTATTAAAAAAACATAAAATATTTTATTTTATTAAAAACTTAATCAAAAATTCTTCTTTTAAGCTACTCATTAAAGTTTTGTTTTTATTTTATTCTAAGAAAAATATATGATTATCTTTTTTGATAAAAATTAGTCAAAATAATACAATAGCTCATAGCGGAAATAACAATCTTAAAACTAAAAGTTATATTTCTTACTTTATGTATATATCAAATATTATATATATATCATTTATTAAAAAAAAAAAAAGAAAAAAAAAGTATATTAGTGCTCAAGCTGCATGAAATGACAAAAACATAACCAAATCACAGTATATAATAACAAGAAAGATAGAATTTATATATAGGTTTACTACTTTCTAACATTTTCACAATATTATTAATAACACTTCTTTGTTTGGCTAACATTTGTGATATCAGCAATTACTCATGATATGTTTGAGTGATAAAATTTCAAAACGAATTTGATTATGTGTTGTGACGTGTAGCAGAGGAGGGAAACTAATTTTATGTTAGCTTCGAGAGTGCGAAAGTATCAGATATGATATATAAAAAGATATTTTTCATTTCGAGAAATGTGCTCCAACAGTTTTCCAAGTTTCTTATATTGTTTGCCTCATTTTTGTCATTAATTCTTCTATTACTAAAAAGATCATTTCTGTAATCAGCTCAAGTTGGAATCAGATACTAGTTGTTTCTCTCCTGCAAATCTCTATTTTATGACTGTCACCAACCTAACAATGACTTATTATCCTAGGTAATAAATGTTCAGAATACCATTAATGCATAAAACAGTTAAAATTTTTTGTTTTACTTCCTTAGAAATTCAAATTATTATTGTGGGAGCTGAAAAATTAAAATGAAAATATGATCAAAAAGTAATTAAACAAATAACTATAAGTTAATAAACCTGTTTTTATAAAGAAATGTGATAAGATTAAATGTAATTCAAATTTGCCTTACTCAATCAGTCTTCCAATATCATATTTTAATAAAATTTGAACTTTCTTTATAATTAATTTTTCATCACCAGATAATTATATCCTCCATATTAATATACATTTAACTCAATATTATAGACAATTCAAGTATGATATTTTTCAGGTACGCATTTAATAGTTTTCAAGTTGTCAGATGTTACAACTTTAATATACCCACACAAACAACATTCATTTTAGGAGATACATAAATTGACCAAAAATATTGACATTTTGTGAATGTCCACAATTTATGCTGGTAAGCTTTGATAATAGAATCCTTAGTTCTGAAATTGGTCACATAATGTGAAATAGTACAGTAATTCTTTCTCTGCTTCTATTTGTAATGACGTAGTATTCCTGGTACGCTCCTGGGAACACCCAGTATTAATTGGGTGCCATTCTTAATTAACTGGAAAAATCAGATAGCCAGAATGGTGTGCTCTCCACACACCTCTAATAGGTCACAATAAACATATTTGTTACATGTGTTTTTTGGGCCACTATGGCTTAGAGTGTGGCTGATTTTACATATTAAAAATGAATTATTTTTCGTGAATTATTATATGTAATGCAAATGAATATTATATAGAAGTATTGTTATCATGGATCATTACAATGAAAAAGAGGGAAACATAGTTCATAAACTCTTAACCTTATGGACGAATTCATTTTAATTTTTGCTTGCATAGAGTTTCACAGTTTACTGATAAAAAATGAAAGTATTAAGGCCTTTGGTATTCATGTGTAGAAAATTGGTTTTGTACTTACGGATTGTAGCACCGGAACATAACCCAGTAAAAAGTATTGCACCAAATATTGTCCAATAAAGAGTGTTTATGACAAATAATTTTAGAAAGGAACTGTACATTTCTTGAAATATTATTCTACAATCTGAAATTTGAAGATTATATTTAGGCTATTGATTTTATGTTGACTGGGAAATAGGATATTTATAATAAAGAAAAAGTTCGTCACCGAGAAGCAACTAATACTAAGCAGATTTTCTATGTTTTATGAATTATAAAAGTAATAAATGGTTAATTTGATCTTGTAAGCAAAAAAAGGAATTGCTATTATTTTAGAGACTGTTCCCAGGCGGGGAAAGGTTTGTAGAGGCACTCATACTTGATCTTTTTTGAATATCAATCTCATTATGCCTTTTATAAATTTATTAATGAAACAAAAGTGTTTAAAAAACTACTATATCACCTGTTATTTTCTGTAAAGTTAATTTTTTTTAACTTTAAAATAACCAAGTTATTAATGACTTTTCAATTTGGTATTTTTCTAAACCCTCCATTTCATTTAACTGATTTTAGCCAATAATGAACTCATCCAACAAGTAGTAGAAAGAAACATGAGAGCCAAATTTGGTTTCTTCATTTTGATTTGGTAGATGCTAGATCTCATAGAGACACATAGAGAATATATANAACCGACGAAAAAGACGAATACATCGTCTTATGCTGAAGGAGCTGATATTGTCTAGCTATTTATCGACTCTTCATTATTTACTTTTTATTTTCATTTATAAATATTAATTTTCTAAATCGTGCTGGGACAGATAGATTTTTTATTCTATTCCCTCGCATTAACTGTTTAAAATTTACGTGTGATGATACACCACAACTAAATTAACATTTGAAAATTCTCAATGTTATTTTGAAAATGTAATTTCTATGTACATCTGTCCTATGGGTACAAGAAATATTCTCCCATCTAAGTTGTATTATTGTAAGCAAATTTATTTTTATACGATTTTCTTGTATCATATTTTGGTTTCTCTCCTCATTAATGATTTATTACAGAGGGCTAATTTGGGGGTTAAAATTAAGCTTTGTTTAGATTAATTTAACCATGTTTGAAAATTACATAATTATTATGGACCACTCTAAACCAAAAAAATCGAGATATGTTAATTTACCAAGGGCTATACTTAAAAGAATAGCTAAGATGATTTTAGTTAGGGTTCTGTTCTCGACCGAACCCCAATTAAAATCCTCTTCAACTTCAGAGTCTAGTAACACTCACTAAGCTTTTCTGAACCATGTCGGATAGTTTCACCTTATACTAATTTTTGCGGTTGTAGGATACTAAAATAAAATACTTTCTTGTGTTGGATTTTTTAAATAGTAACAGAGATTAGAAGTTATTTTTGATATTTTTGATAAATTAGAAGTTGTTTGTTGATATTTCTCGATACTCCCCTCCCCATTTCCCCCATAACAAAGGTAAAAAAAAAAACAAACAATCAGAAGCGCCAGAGTAGCTCATGGGATCCGTTCGTCTCGAAATACTGTTGCAGAAGGCTCAAATTCCGCCCAGAACAAACTTTTGTCGAAAAATAAGTTTGTCCCTAGCCATATATGTTCAGAATGGGGTGGAAACCTGTAGATAGCCCCTCTCTCTAAAACTCCAAGAAGCTGAAAAGGAGGCACTTATTATTGTTTTTTTTTTATGGTCGATTTCTATCATTACCCATTATTATAATTGAAACTTCGCCCCTGTACAAAGAAGATTAACAAAGTTAATCATTTCATTTTCAAAGATAATTTTCGATGTAGAATATTAATGACTCTCATTTCATACATTACTTCTATTCCTATATAATAGAGCCATAGAAGTACAAAAAAATCAAATTTTTGTTTGCAATGCGAATTTCAATAAAACTGAAGGTAAATAGTCGCTCTTAATAGCTTATTTTTGTTATAGATTTTTTTTTTTCGGGCTTGACCTTGTCGAAAAGTTTTTTTGCCGACTTCGCACATTTGATGGCTTCTTCAGGGCTGAATGGAGAATGAGGAATGGCTCATTGGAATGGCTTCATTTGGAACCTATGTAAACCGCTTATTTTCAGTTAATTATTCACTTATAGTTTATAAATATATATGTTTTTTGTTGTGTAAATAAAAATCTTAGTAAACAGGAGAATATATAAAAGTATAGGATACACCCATATAATTATACGTTTGGTAATACATTCGACCTTCGTCAAAGAGGAGTAGAAATTAACCACAATTAGCGAAGGACGACTTGTATTCCTGAAATTGTGTATTATTGTGTTTCTATTTGTGTATTATATGCACATGATAAAAATGTATTGTAATATTAGTTTTATCAACTCTGTTGGCAGACAGTTGAAGGTTTTTCTTGTAGATATAAGAAAGATATCAAGGGAATGATAGAAATATGAAGTGACATTTTTTCCGATGATAAAGAACCCCATGCAAAGTTTCTTAGATCCTATACCAATCCTAGACAGGAGAACTCAAAGAAATATATTTAATTCATCTTTTGTCTTTAAAAATAGTGATGCCAAATTAGATTTTTTCAAAACTTTCCCTTAAGTGAAGGAACAAAGAGTTTAATGGACATTGGAAATTGAATTATCGAGAATATCTTAGTTATCAAAAAATGTTTGAATAAGAATTAGCAAGCTCATAGAGTCTAAAGAATTAGCCTGTAATTTTGTAAAGTACGGTCATAAGTATAGGTGAATAATAAAGGAGATATTTAAGAATATTACTTGGTGTGTTACCGCTAACCTATCACTTCCGTCCTTGGTCGGCCAAAAGCTAGCTTCAATGTCATTTAGCCTTCTGTGTCCATTGTCCTTATCTGATTTTACAAACATATAAGCTATTTATTTTCGTTTAAGCTTAGATTAATGAAATGTAGAAAATCTGCTTAATACTTTGCACTGCTCATTGTTGATGAATTACACATATGTGTGTGTGTGTAAATAACTACTGGGAAAGCAATAGTAGGTGAAGTACTCACGGTATCCCTTAATGCCTCAGTCCCATAAGACAACTCTCTGGCGGTATTGGAGTGTACTCAGTTCTTATACTGGGAGTCGGAGGGCTACTGGGTCACGTACTGTTTACAGAGGTGTGCCGGTGGTTGGCGGGCGTTCTCGTGTCTATAGTAGCCCGGGTGTCCGGTGTCCGCACTCCGCTTACCTGCGGCCGTGTCCTCACGAGGGAGCACTGCCCAGCTCCTGGGACCATAACCTGTTGCCTTTAGGTCTCTCGGCCAAAGCAGGATCAATGCCTTCCCGAGTGAAATCAATCGGGAATCATTGCCATTTATATTTTTTTCAAAAGTTCAGATTAAACGGTTGTTTTGAGAAGCCGGGGTAGCATATGGGATCCGTTTGGGTCTCGCAATTTTGGCACTGACGGTTCGAATCCCGCCCTGGACAATCTTTTTTTTTTATATTAGTGAAAGCTTGTCCCTTGTCATGGTTGTTTAGAATGCGATGGCATAGCTCTTCCCTGCATGATATTGATATTATTGAAATAAATCTCATAACTTATTACTACGAGTATTACCACTTAATACAATAAAGGAAGTAAATATAAGTAATAAAACTAGTAAAATCATTGTTTTAAATATACAATATAAGTTAAAAATGAAATAACAATAGATATGCAAAAAATACAAATTTTCTTCTTAGATCCCTAATAACCAAATCAGAGTTATTGATGTACCATATTCTCTGCGGTGACTTTTGATCTTTTTGTAGTAACATATTATTTGTCATCTAAACTTGATCCTCTTACTGTAATTTTCTTCAATTTCTATCCATTCTTATTCTTATAACAAAAGTTGCTCGTATTTTATAGTGAGTCGTTAAACAGGTAATGCAAGGTGACCATACTTACATAATTTAGGGCAATATATATATGTATGTATGTGTAAGTGCCCTAGTTTTTACAGTAAAGACTTTTTAGTCTATTTTATACTTGTTTTATATTTTAAAATAAATATATAAATTTATTTTTTATATTTTATTTTATATTTCTAGTCTATAAGAATTTGTATTTACTATTGAAGTTTTTTTTTTTTTAATTATTGAGATTGCTTATTGCGGAGGGATTGAGGGTTTAAAGAATACCAAAAATCCATTACCCATCATAATCTAAGCAGATTTCCCATTTGTCATTAATGCTCTATACAAGTAATAGTAAATAGAATAGTTTAATCTCATAAGCCGGAGGGAACTATGAGCGTAAAATAACTATGACTAGTATTAACAATTTTTAGTGCAAGGGAACAGAATTAAAAATCTAACTGTCCCAGTCAGGACTGGAATTCTGTTCCCTTGCAATAAAAATTGTTAAAATTTACGTGAGATTAAATACCACAAAAAGAAAAAATTTATAAAATTGAAATTTAAAAGTAAATAACGAGAGTCATTTAAACAGCTTGACAATGTCAGCTCTTCCGAGCATAAGACGATATATTCTTGGGCCTAGGAGGTTAGACTCTCGAGACTAGTACGGGGATTTAATAACTTATCAGGCTTGTCCCGGTAGCATAAATGGAAAATGCACTGGTCCGGATATCGGGGGATCCAGGTTTGAGTCCTGGCTTGGACAGTTGGATTTTTTGTTCTGTTCCCTTGCACTAAAAATTGTTAAAATTTACGTGGGATCAAATACAACAAAAAAATAATATTTATGAGTAGTATTCTTTACCTTAGATTAGCCGGAGAAGGAAGAGTGGAGGAAGCGCTCAACCATCCTAGTTACATTCGCAAATTACTTCCTTATCAAAAGTGATTTTGTGAAAATCATATTTAACATATAATATGTTCCATCAATTCTAAGATGATTTTAGTTGGGGTTCGGTCAAGTTAGATCCAAAAAACACATATTTAAAAAATGTATTTTTTAATAAAGGATTATCTGCCAACGTTTCGGCTTACATTGTAAGCCATCTTCAGGGCTATCATGAAGATGAGAGAGGACGTCCTGTCCCTAAGTTCACATTTTCATGACTGAAATGTGAATTTATGGACCATATTGGACGATCGAACTTTATGTTCCATAAAGTTCTTCGTAACTCAAATGAAAATATTACAATTAAAAATTTTAGTCTCCTACTATATCCCCCTTCTTCTTCGTCTAGCTTCAACCAAAAATTACTTATTTCAAGAATTCGTAAAGAAAATACTAAATTTTTCTAAATTATAAAAACATGAGGATCCATCATAGACTCTAAATTATTTTCTGAAATATCTATCTTAATATATGCTTTCCCATGTTATAATAATATATGTTATGATAATATAAATATTATAAAATTACATTTTAAACCAATTTTGTTCTACAATATTTTTTCCCATGCTAATAATAAAAAGTTTTTAACTTCTCCTGCGTCATAAAATAGTGAAAACAAATTCTATATTTAAGCTTATCTATGCAGACCGAACGTTGGATGAGTTCCATAATCTCTGAAATTAATATATTCGGTAATATATTATATATTTGGCAAAGAACGAGGGGTTCAATAGAACAAAATAGCAGACTTATATAATTTTGATATATTTAAGTTACTTAGCAATTAAAAAAAAAAAAAAAACGTAAACTAGGAAGATATTTCAGAATCCAATTTTGAGAGTTACTCCTTATTTGAAGTTTCTTATACATTTCCCTACCAGAGACCTTCACAAGTCGATTTTAAAACAGCATAACTAAATTCGGTATTTAGGCAAACGCCTAATACAAATATTGCGAGCTAATTAGTGAATTTGTTTTTGCTTGAAAACAAAAGAGGTGAAAGGTAGGTTCAGAAGAGGACTTGATGCAGAAATAATATTTTAGTATTGATATTTTTCTTTTTATTTATTTCACAAACAGTTTTTAGAACATAATTTGGGCAAAATCTAATTACCTAAAAATTAGTGTTCAATAACATGCCTAAGGTATCCAAGAACTGAGATAGGACTATTAAGAGAGGAAATGTTGCTATTTAAATTCGTGTAAAACACGCCAGCCATCATTAAGCAATTGAGAGTGGGAGAATGAAAGGATTATGAAAAGGGCCACATGAAAGAATGTCTATTCTTCATTTTAAGTGCTCTAAGTTATTTTTTTTCATCTCATTAAACACAATTTATTATTTTTCTTTTCTTGACTTGGGATAATTATAAATATTTAAAAGCACGTTGTCATTCCGCCCTCCGCAATCCCTCCCAAGCACCCTACTTCTGAGTTTGACATTTCCTACACTCCTTATTTCCTGAGCATGATTTCATGCTCCGAATCATCCCCAGAGCCCGCTGACCCACCGTAAGACTTCTTCAAGCTTCTCTATGCACTAGGCTGTATTTGTGTGAGATATGTGCGTCTTAGGTTAGGCTAACACCCAAAGCACGAGTACTCCTGGGTCATAATAAGCCAAGTCCAGTAAGTTCTTCCACTCGAAAAGGACTTTCCTAATGGATCCAATGTTTCATCTCCTTAGAGGGTCCGGAAGTCATTCTTCAGAAGCCAAAAGAAACCTCTCTGACAATTAGTACAATACGAAACGAGTACTTTAATAGACCTGGGACCAAACACAAATTACAAACCCCTTAAGAGTTCTGGTAAGGTGACAATCCTACTGAGTATTCGAACCCCGTTCCATGTTTAGTATTATAAGTTGATCTCATGTATATAAAATAATATATAGTATCAATTTCATAAATTGTATCACACACATATTGTTCAATTAGACTATCAGTCCAATTAAAGAATTAAAATTGTATTCTACTATATTATTTAATGAAAAATATAATATAATTTTCTTTTTATTTATAAAAGGTGTTCGAAATAAAACGGATCAAATGCTTTTGACGGCTAACGAATGATGTAATAAAAAAAAAATCAGAGGAAAAAGTTGTAGGTTTTTATCTCTAGCTTCATTTTAGAGCATTATTTTTTTCAATTTTGAAGTCTTATTGCAGCCAGATTGATATCCTTAATTAGTCATGAAGATTTGATTTATGTGTCAACACGTCCCTCTCGCGTTTGAGATAGCCTCAAAGATGGCTTACAATGTATGCCGATACGTTTTTTTTTTTTTTTTTTTTTTTTTTTTTGTGGTTTTTTTTTTAAACCCCACAAATTTTTTTTTTTTTTTTTTTTTTTTTTTTTTTGTGGAACTTTATTCGAAACCCAACAAATTATCTACTTATAATTGCTCTTCTTAGTTGAAGAGGTAAGTTTTCCTATTCTCCCAGAAATTTTTTTTTTTTTATCAATAAAAATAATAAGGACCTGTGACTTAGTTGCTTAAAATGCCATATCACACATTTACGGGACTAATACTGTTAATTATTTATTTTCAGAGTCCTATTGCTGATAAATGCTGATTCATCAATAAATAGGACGCTACAGAAGAAATCTCGATGATTTTTTTTGTATTTTTCTAAGAACTCCACGACAATTGCTTTGCACATCATGCGTCAGAAGGAGTGAAGTTTTATGGATAGCGGTCCAGGAATTTAAAATTGAAGTGGACTGCAATATTGTCAGTAGGTTGGAAATTTATCTGATACTTACATTAGGTTCGCTTCTTATTACTTCTTGCGCTTCCAATCCTGCACCTTCTAGTGCCACCAGAAATACCTGGCATTTCGGGCAAGCCTCGGCACAGGTTTGTAAGATTTGCTTTCTTGGCCTTCAAGCATATAGCCAAGATCCCATGGCAGTCTCCAAACACCATACTCACATAAACTATAACACTCAATGGGAAAAGAACCATTGCGTACGTAAGATGTTAGCCGAAGAGATGACAAACTGAAAATATAAACACTACTCTCTTGGATTTCTTAAGGATTTCGGTAATTTTCTTAAACATTAAAGCTACTTCTCTTAAATGAGATTTTACAATGATGTAGATCCTTCAATTTAATTTCGCTGATTAAATAACTTTCTAAGGATCCTGAAGGAATGTGTCATCAGGAGACGGCAACACTTGGACACACGAGAAACGTCCATCGCACGTCGAAAGTAAAAGAAAATCTTTGTGGTGAAACTGGAGTTGAAGATCTACAACTTCTTCTTCCCACACTTTTTGTTTAATTCGCGGTGAAAAGTGATTGAGCCGTTTTACCAAGGTTATAATAAATTAGTGAATATGGAGAGAAGTTCGCCTGGAATGGGAGCTAAAGAATCAAACACCGATTTGCAGAAATGATCAGTCATGATTTAGATTCAAATGGAGAGTTTTTTGACCGTAGATATTATTATTAGATGATTTTAATTGGGGTTCAGTCAAGGTAGATAAAAAAAAAATACAAATTTAACAAAAATGTATTTTTTTAAAAAGATTATCTGCCAACGTTTCGGCCTACATTGTAAGCCATCTTCAGGGAATGATAGGGCAGTATCATGAAGACGAATTCCCAGTCATGGAAATGTGAAATGTGAACTTAGGAACAGAACGTCTACCCTCGTCTTCATGATAGGCAAAAACGTCCTTCAATGTAAGCTAAAACTTTGGCAGATAATCTTTTAAAAAAAATACACTTTTGTTAAATTTGTATTTTTTTTTTTGGATCTACCTTGACCGAACCCCAACTAAAATCATCTAATAATAGTCATTATTTAGCTACCGTAGAACAGGAGTGTCACTCTTCCCATTGCCCCATATGCCTGATGAACGCCTGAAATTTAGGCCAACATTTTTGCGAAAAAAAAAAAAAATTTTGTTTAAAAGTCAGTTTTTGATTCTTCAGCTCCAAGACGGAATCCCTGACTGACCTCTCCACATAAAGATCAACGGTCAACTAGTTATCTCCAAATCAGTGAATATTTAATTAATTTTAACATAACAACACAAATTCAACATAAATGATAGTAATAACAACAAAACTCCAGAGACACAAATCGTCAATGAGTAGGCAAGATGCGCTTCCTTAAACCACGGAATCTCTCGTAGAGCTGTGTGGTTTTACTTTGAAAGAGAGCTGACGACAGCACTTCGTAATGAGAACATCCATTGTTGTATCTGATGTTTACGGCCAGCAAAGCAGTTTCCCGGGTCTCGAACCTGACTCGCGGAGCTGTTTCCGGGGGCTCATACACTTCCCTGCAAATTCCCAAGGGATCCAGCTATTCAGGATCTTCTCCTGCCAGATATTTTTGGACATTTTTAAAAATATTTTCTCAAATCTAATCTACTAAGCAAAAACTGACATAAACCAAGCTGTCTTTTTTACAAAATTTAATGAAATATAATCCAAAACTGTTTCGACATAACCTACCAAAAATATATTTATATTTAAATTTCAAATATTAATTAGATATATTATTTTAAAAATAAATCAATAGTTTTATTTTTGGGTATAAAGAATCTTCGTAAAGATTATTTAATACGGGCTGATTAGTCAAAAATTTTCATTTTGTATTGTGTGTCTAAAAATAGTAATAATATTATGAAATTAAAAAAAAAATCTAGACCAATAAACTAAAAAAAAAAAAAAAAAAAAAAAAATTAAATAGATATATTTAAACAATGTAAATTTGATATCTCTTTGAGGTATACCATATTTATTTATTATTCTGTTGCAACCTTGATGTTAGATGGTAATAATGTATATACAAATA
>KZ808182.1:272249-285673 GCA_000696205.2 Oncopeltus fasciatus | reverse complement strand
CCCCCCCCCCCCACCACCATCCTTCTCTCGAACTCATATCAGAGAGAGTCTTCGTCTTAGCAACTGACATCTTTACCCTCGTTGCATTTTCAGCTTGTATGGTCACATGGGTCATTTACTCTAAAGTGTTTCCATATTTTAGAACATGTAAAAAATCTACTTAGTCAACTCAGCTTCAACATGACGGATTTATTAGATTTGTTTCATTACACATGGAATTATCTTCCCTTAATAATAAAAAGCAGATTTCCTATGATTCATTTAAGATAGGTATAAATGAGAGTAAGTGACGAAATTTAATTCACAAACTGGAGAGAACCAATAATATGATCACTAATAATATTGAATTATTCAAAAAGTCAATAGATTAAAATAAAATGTGAATATTTTCAAAGAACTAATATTTCATTTATCTGGTACCAATATTTTTTAACTTATAGACTCAAATAAAGATTCCCCATTCAGAAACTTGTAATTGTACTGAACCTCCATAAATCATTTAACGCCGTTCCGTTTAAATTACCATGATAAGTTTTCAAATCGTCAGAATCATTTCTCTCCCTTAAGACTGGTAAAAGAAAAATGAATTGGATTTCTAAGCAACCAATTCAATTCTGAAAAAAATTCAATGGAAAAAATCCGAATTGCAGACAATGCGTCCATCATAAATCATCAGATGATAGGCACTAATATTTTGTGAACAACCAATTCCGAATGTCCCCCATTTAGGAGGGGGCAGAAAGCTGACCCGCAATACATTTGGCTCGTAGAGGGGGAAATGGCGCCAATCTGAAATTTATGTAGTCACGCCTCTACAAGCCAGCTCGAATAACCTGTATCACACCCCTTTGAAGCCTGCTCCTCACACATCGAAAACATCACAGCCCACCCTCCACTGAGGATCACCGTTCAACCTGAGGGAGGTCTCACATTAAGTCGTAAAATTGGATAAGTAATTTTAATAGCACTAATGACATATGTAGGCTATACATTTTCCGGAATACAAGAACATAACTATGTAGATGGCATACACGGGCTATGAATGATGATTAAGCAAGACATCACCACTCTGACATGCAACATTAGTAAGGTAACACATAATTTCACTTGGAACATTGAAATAAGAGGACTGAAGAAGAAGAACTGAGAAAACTTAATTAAAATAGAACTATGGAGGGAGTTAACAATTATACTAGTTTTTGTCTTTACGTGAGTGCATGGGCAAGTATTTTTGTGAGGCGTAGAATCCAAAAAGCTTCGTAAAATGTAAACAACAAGAAAAACATTTAGAAAAATGGAATATAATTATTTTAATCGTACAGGGAGCTAGAAAAAAACAAAAAAAAAACTCTCCACCTCAGCCGGGGATCGAACCCGGGTCCCCCACTTTACGGGCGGGTGCGTTCACCAACTACAACACCGAGGGAGTGGGAATAATTTCTAGCTTCGAGGTAGAGTTGTATTTTTTTTCTATCTCCCTATACGATTCAAATAAATAATGAAATTTGGGATTACTTCAATGTGGGATGCCAAACATTGAATGAATTTGTTTTTTAACAGAAACCAAAAAAAAATTTAGGGGATTAACTAATTATTATTTGTGTTATGACAAAATTTCTAAATTATTCTAGATAGAAAATTCATACTTCCATGATTTGTGATCAATAATATTCTTAGCCTCCTTGGAGTCCTCCCACTTTTCAGTAAACTTCAGTCATTAACAAAAGTTGGAAAGGTGAAAAAAAAAATTTCTAAATCCGTAGAAAAGATACAAATAAGCAATTCCTTGAGGAAAATAAGGTTATTTTTTCTCATTTTTAAACATATTAAAACCAGGGTGAAGTAATAAATAGAGTAAAACTGCTAAGTGTTAAATCTGAATTGATGACACACTAAGGGAAGAAGAAAACTAATAAGTTTCCATTCCACCAATAGAGATAATTACCGTAGAATAAGTCTTTAAATATAAAATGTTGAGTAGTGATAAAGGAATTGTCGGAGATAAAGCACAGTCAGAGGTGATCAAGCAGGGCCGGATCCTGCTGCAAATGTACAGTTCGTTAATATGTATGACTCTGGGGGTCCATTGAGAGACAGGGACAGTCACGAGGACTGGCGGGACAGGGGTACGCTAGGACCGCGAGGTCGTTCTCACGGGTCACCCACTGATGTCATTCCCAGCAGGTCTTGGCGTCATCGGGTAATTCGCCCTGGAGGAATCACCGCTTCCACGACGTGGTCAAAGAGGGGGAAACATGTCTGGTCGGAAGTGAGAGAAACCGCTCTTCCTAGCGTAAGACTTCCAAGATGCAGAGCGCCAGAGATGCAATAATCACAACTAGAAAATAATAACCAGCATCTCATCAAAAGATAGCTAAATGCGGATAGCAAAGCATCTCTTAGTGATTTGTCAAAAAATCAAGTTAGGGAAAGCGTTTGTGAGAAAGCAAATGAGTATTCCCTGACTAGAAGAAGAGATTCAGTTTCTCTATAACTTTGGTACAATAAATCCAAGGGAATAGAATAAAAAAAATCTTACTACCTCAGCCGGGACTCGAACCCGGATCTCCTGCTGAGGTAGTAAGATTTTTTTTATTCTATTCCTTTGCATTTATTGTATAAAATTAATATAGAATTAAATACCACAACTAATATCAGTATATATTACTTTTGGTGCCGCCCACCATACCACATTAGTAAATTATTGTTTACAGGACTTAGACTACTGACATCTCTTTAACTGTTGGGCTTGTGGACTTGAACGATGAAAAATTCGTAACTGCGTACATTTAAATATCATATTTAAAAAAAAAAAATAACTCTCTGCCTCAGGAAATCAATCAGAAACGAATGCTATATTTTTTAAGATAAAAGAAGTCTCCCATAAATTCTTTTTACACAATACTTTCTTTAATAATTATCGCTATTTAGAGCGATTAAAACTACAAGACACAACCGATAGTAATTAAAATGTGCTTGCGTCAATTTGCCAGTTTGACTAAGTTTTACAGACCATATAATTAAGAATTTTTTTTAATAATTTATTTCGCATACCACTATAAGTGAGGGAGATTAGGTTACATAGAAATTTCTATTAATATAATACATCAAAGTTCCAATACAAATACTCATCACCTGAAATGCTGAGGAATTAGCTTATCTCACGCAGCTCCAACTAACTAAAAACTTAAACTAAATATCAAAAGCCACAGAGATAGAAGGTGACTTGGAAAAACTTCAACGGTGAAACATGGAAAAAAAAAAAAATGAAATATTCAAAGCGGCAAATTGATACGCCTGTTAAGACAAGTAGGTTTTAACGAGGAAACAAGAGCTTCTTTAAATAAATCAGAAGTGAAGGCCGCACGCTATTATTAGAAATCTAAAGCCGATACTACACTGTCATTACCTGCAAGTCTGAAGAGAAGATCACATAATGATCGCCGACCTCTGACGTTGCCTAAGGGCGGTCGCTACCACACCAATAACAGGTGGAGATTTAAGTGCTTCTAAACTCAGCGATGAGACAACTTTAAATAGCTTCTTTTCTTATTTTAAATACATTTTCAAATTAGTACTTGCAATATCAAGTTTCACGTACTGATCATAGCTACAAACAGCTGATGCAACGAGGAATAATTACAATAGTAAGGAAGTCATGGGGACCTATTAGACGTACAATTTTAGTTTAACTATTTAGAGTTAGCTACTATTGAATAATATTGTACTCCTTATTAATTATTCAGTAACTATGGCTACTATTAATATACACATATTATATTATATAGGTCTGCAAAAATCATACTCATTGTTCAAAGGGGTATTTTTTTAAGTAAAAAATATTTTTTTAAAGAAAAAATTAACAATTGAACTAATAATTGGCTTGATAAAATTATTAATAGTAATATATATAGAAAAAAGACGCTTCATGAANCATTATTTTCATAAAGTTTAAAAATTTATAATTAATTATCTTTTTTTTAAATAATTTATTCATAATGTTCACGTAGATTTCCACAACCTTAATTCATAGTTTTATTTAATATTTTTTTGCTAAAATCTTTTGGTTTATACTTTTATGAAAGCCATTTAACAAAGTTCAAAAAGAACTTTTTGTTCTAAACTCAAATTTAATTTATACAAAATTTAATGTGATCCCAATCTTTGGTAAAATATTCGAAAACAAAAACATTTATGCTTGGAATCATTGTCATGATGAAAGAAAATACTTTTAATCAAAGAGCTAATCTATAAGCCAAGAACTCGTAATTCTATGTCTCTTAAACATGATTTCACATGAGAACTCGTTTAAAAGACATTACACGATTCATTTGGAAAGCACGATTTGAATTTTTATTTTTCAAAACATCAAAAATTTCTCGCAGCATATTTGGGGGCATTTGTATGCAGAAATATTAAAATTCCTCAAAAATAACTTTTACGGAAAATATTTAGAAAATTAACCATTTGAATTAAGTGACCTTCTTGACTACTTTTGGACGGTATAGAGCCATACTTTTTAAGCTGATCTTATATAAACTTTACTTACAGTAAATTAAAGAGTAAACGATTAAATGTTCGATATTAATTTGAGGGGAAGTAGACTAAATTGTTAACAATACAGATCCAGGCCGATATTTTTAGTAAAGAAAGAAATATTTTTTCACCAGTTCACATATGTTTCACTAATATTTGATAGTAAAATGATTTTTTTTTTTCCATTTTTTCTTATTTACATATGTCCTGAATTGTCCTTTTCGTATCTAGGATAAAAGAGAGAGAGAGAGAGTCAGAAAGAGCGTAAGTCTCTAAAGAATTCTACGATAAAGAATAAACAGTGAACAGAGTGAGGCTCCATGACTCGAAACGGTAGTAGATAAGATAAAAAGGACTGGAAACTGTTTGAACAAACGAAGGTTTGAAAAGAAACAGATTAAGAAACAACAATACTTTTAATCCAAACATTTGTATTTGCCTAAGAAGAATATGTGGTTAGTGATTATAAACACTCTTTAAAAATATATAAATACTTAATAACTATAAACATAGAGGAATAAATGAATAGAATAAAGTATGCTTAAAAAAAGTGTTTTTAAACTATTCCAGACTTTTATCATTAAAACCACAATTATTAAATTCAACATTTCAGAGAGATCCTAGCTCCCCAAAATGCAGACAATTAATAAATTTCAGTAATAAAAAGTCTTAAAGGTTTCCGACTTCTGTTTCATTCGATGGGAATCTTTGTCAAATAGTTATTCTGTAAAAATTTCAAGTGTAGCTCACCACAAATAGGGAGTGAAACAGTGTTAAGAGACAGACATGATGACAACAAAATGAAGAATAAAAAAATGGCTAAGTGGGAGATTACCAAATATTAAATCTAAGGATTAAATATTTAAAAACTACTATAAATGATAATACAGTTTAATAAAATCACTTTAAATATAAAGTTAAACCTAGATCTCCAACTTTTTTTCTAAAACAAAAAAGCATTTAATAATGATATTATTAATCGTTCAAAAAATATTTAGATTTTTAAAATTGTAATAACCAAAAATATTCATTAGCTCGTTCGTTCGTTCGTTAATTCACACATTCATGATGAGTTGATGACTCAAAAAATATTTTGCTCATTACCAAACGGAGAGCTGTCCTAAAAAAATTTATCGGATAGCAAAACACTAGGCGGTTATCATTGAAAAATAATAAACTTACAACAACTAATTTATTTAACAATGTTTATAGGGTTTAGTGGAGAGGGGTATCCACATTCTACCAAATAATAACTTACTTCATCTTCCTATAAATATTCATTCCTATATATGCCTTCATCAGGTTCTCGGCGAGGCGCGACGTCGCTCTCTTGGCGAGAGGTGTAGAAATTGAGTTATACGTCCACTAGCGAGCGAGCTTCTACTCAACTATTGCCCGATTAAGCCGTAAGGCTCTGTTTTTGGAAAAATGAATTTCTTTTCATGAAGGAAAACAATGTGTTATTTGCTAAAATCAATTTCTTAATATGGAGGGCCCTATTTGGTCTTAAATTGAATGATTCGATAATTCCAACAAAACACAGAAAGAAAACCTAAAGCACGATATTTATTAAAGAATTTATGGGTGAATCAAAAAAGCTTTAGCTGAAAAAAAACAACATTTTTTTGACAGTTCTCAACAAGGTCAAGATTGCAGTTCTCATTGCTGTTTTCGAAGCTTTGACACATTCCCCTTCCTGTTCAATCGGAAAACTATGTTAAAACTGTTTTTTTATTGTTTTTTCATAAAGACGCCAGTCAAACATTTTGCAAGTTGTGGTTCACAAAGCTAATTCATGTACTTTTTTAGTAAGTGAAACTGACAAGGACCTATGCAAAATAAGTATCACAATGAGCTTCTTTGAATAACAGTCTTTATAAGTTGGATAAATTCTAATATTTTCATGGGAAAGAGAAATGAAAAAATGAAGCCAATCTGTTGTGGTTTGTTATAGGGTTAGGGAAAAAAAAAAAAAAAAGAGAGAAAAAAAAGAGCACGCTCTTTCAAGAGGATAAAAGAGCAAGGTCGAACTCCTGCTGCCGCGTCACAGGCAATTGAATAGATGATAAATACCGAAAATTTGTCTTCCCCCACCGCCATCCCACCCCGAGATAAGGAGTGACCGAGGGGTAGTAAAGGAGGAGGAGATAAGGTATAGCGCGGCCATGCTTTACATATAAATTAGTGAGAGGGGAGGGGGAAGGGAGAAAAGTAGGGTTTGAGAAGAAGGGTGGGGGGTGGGAGGCGTCGGGAGAATTTCCGAACCATCTCACTTCTTTCATACCTGCCCAGAATAACAAATAGCCTGCACTTAAAGTTTTCTTTCAGCCCTACAGTCAATATTATAAATAACTCTCTACAACATAATTACCACAATAACTTCTTTTTATAATAAAAATGAATTTTTTAATCCAATAAATGATCAACATTAAGTAATTATTTTTTTAAGATGAAAGTTGTTATTTAAAGATTCTAACACTATACATATACATATACATATACATAAATTAACCATTTGAATTAAGTGACCTTCTTGACTACTTTTGGACGGTATAGAGCCATACTTTTTAAGCTGATCTTATATAAACTTTACTTACAGTAAATTAAAGAGTAAACGATTAAATGTTCGATATTAATTTNTATATATATAGGGAAAAATATATTTTGCTGCTAATTGAGATGAAAAGAAAAGAGTGAAATGATGATTCAGAAATTTCCCAGTCAGAATTCCTAGTTTTCCACTCAGACCCCACTTAACAACACAGCGCAATATTCATCTTAGAATGTTACCCCTAGGGAAATCAAATTATTCACGTTAGTACAATGACGTGACTATAGAAAAATATTTCCAGATTTTCCCAGATTCCTGATAAGAGAATTTAAAAATTCGTCTTACCTAATCAGCTAATTAGCTAGAAATCCTCAGCTCGAACTGTCTATTGATTGTTTTATACTTTTTTTCATAGATATATACCAGGAAGCATGTACAAACTGATCCATTTTCGTCCGACTGGTCATATATATCTACCAGGGGGCACATAAAAACTAATCCATTGTTGACGGACTGATTATAGGTATGTAGCAGGGAGCATATATAAACTAATCCATTCTTGGCGGACTGGATTTGCTTATTATTGGATTCACAACAGATCAGGAGAGAACAAAAAATACCAGACAAGCGTAAGAAAGGGGCCTGACGGAGTGTCGACCGAACTTGACGAAGTGTTCCATGACAGATGAGGAAATTTCAGAGACAAACGTCCAGTCGAACACAAAATCATGGCGCATATCATAGTCAAGAGAATTAATTCTTCTTATGAAAATGGTCTTGGTGAATACCAAGTTCCAAGAATAAATAAAAGCTTGCCCATAAATAGAACGTAAATCTGGAAGTATGAGTCCAATTCCTTGACTTCGAATCAGCCTATTACATTGTAAACAGAAGCAATCATTGGAAAATCATAAATTAGCTGGGTTTTCCGTGAAAGTAAAGGAAACTGACGAAAATGTGTAAAGCATCGCTTAAAAAGAAAAAAAAAGCCAGTCCTGATACATGGGGATTCTACTGAATTTTATGTTGAATTACGATTGGTACAGGTTCAATCTTCTTTCGGAAAATGTAATAATAGAATGGCATAAGACGAAAAAAGTTTGCTCTTTTATATTAGAAAACTAATAAAATCCTGGTATACATGGATGACAAAACAGTAGTAGACAGAAAGCAGGATATACAGGAACATATATTCTCAGAAGTGCCTCACTCTTTTCTTTATAAATCTTTATAATTTATGACGTAACATAATCTGATTATACTAGTCTCAAGCCTTATATTTATACCTAGACTAATGAACAGCACAGGAAAAATCGATATTTTAAGTTTACGGCCTCCTCTGATTTATCCACTCACTTGCTCCAAAAAAAAACAATGCTGCTCTACTTCTCAGAAGAAGAAGAAAAATGTTTATGCTTAAGGAATTTTATAGTGCAACGTCAATGATCTGCAGATCTGCAGATACAAAAATAGTAGCATACCCACAGATATAAACGAAACAAAAAAAATGAATCTTCGAAGAAAACTTTTAGAAGAAGATACATGTAATGAACATGGTACTTTAGTAAAGTAAATAGAGAGAGAAATATTAGGCTGTTGGAGAAATCCTACTCCTGAAGAAGGTGAACAACTGCTGTCAGGGGTCTAGGCGACAACGGCACGGACATTTGCGAGAGAGCCACGAATCCGAGAGATGACGACATCCATAAACACTCTCGTCTCTAATGGAGTGAGTACGTTTTGCAAGCCTCAAGGACGGAAGATTCTTGTTTGCTTCGGAGGGGACCGACCATTAAGTCAATTCACTACCATTCCTTATTACAGTGTATTTTATTTTTACATTTTGCAGAATTAGAAAAAAAAACTGCAGATGTAGTCGATAGATGCTTAATTCTTTATTTTCAGACATTCAAAGAACCATACACTGAAACCTATATCAGACAAAAGCAATTTCCGCTAAGTATTTTTTTAAGATATTTATATATTTATTGGAAACAGATACAAAGATATTAGTGGAGAATTTTTTATTAGGGTACGGTTAAGGTTGATCTATAAAAATGCATGTTTTTTAATTGCATATTTTTTTTTATCAACCTTCACCGAACACAAACAAAAATTTTCTACCACTAACATTCATGGTCAAAAATTCTCCATTAGAATATACAAAGGTACTTTATAAAAAATTTACGTTTACAGAAGATAAATGAAATATCTGGAGCAAAGTTTTAATTAAAGCTTTATTGTGTTAGGTTGGTTAAGCTGAAGTTACTAAAGAAAGGAAAATATGACAGAATTTCACAGCTAACCCACTAAAAAACAATCTGCCCAATACAAACACTGAGCTTTACTGTAAAATTCATTTTAGCCATTCCAATAAAGTAGACCCGAAACTATACGGTTGCTATAGGGAAATACGCTCGTGATTGGCCGTTAAAACTATGCAAATGCAAGCAAATTATTATTCCTGGCAAACCCAAAGTTTGTTGCAACATTCTTCATCAACGCTGAATAAGTACAACCTGAACATCTCTAAAAAACTATAATAAATAGTTAGATTTTGACGACTTTCATTTGATTTTTTGTTTCCTATTTCCTCTCTCCCCACCACTTTATTTGGGGGAAAAAAATGGTAAGAAATAGAGTGGGTTGCTCAGGGCAATGCGCAAAAAANAAAATGCCTTTAAAACTGTCTTCCTATCAGCCGGAGTTTTCTTATCGAGAACTCTTCTCAATTCGGAATTAACAGCGACAGGCCCTATCTCATTTTGAAAAAACAGAATATATGGTCCCGAGAGCTTTGATATATATTCCAGCGAGTGTGTGAGTGTATGTATTAGTAACAATGATTTTTCGTATAATTAGAGGAATAACAACAAAAAATATCGAAAACAAGCTTAATAAATCTGCCATGAAAACAATTTAAATAGTAAAATACATTTCAACCTCTTTAGAAACAACACAAAAATACAAGATATTTAAAAGTTCCCATTATTTTTCAAACGAGACTATAATTAAAAAGAGAATAAATTTACAAAATACAGTAAATATTTTATATATTAGTGTCGGCGGAAAGGGTAAGTTCTAAACAAGAGGGTTTAATTATGAGTAAAAAGAAGCTGCTTTTAAGATAAACATGAGATGAAAAGAGCTACGGTGGATAGGGGAGGAAGTGATGAGATTTACGGGAGAACTTTTATGTAGCAGAGAGATTTGAACCCTCAAAGGGGAGAGGAGAGGCAGCTCGCTTGGAGCAATGTAAACAAGGCCGATTAAACCGAAAGAGAAATCAATCCCACAGACCCCTCTCTCTCCTCTCCACACCTCCTGTGTACACAGAGGCATAGAACCTTCCTCCCATCAGAGTAAATAAAATCCGATTCCCTCCCTCCCTAACGTAACATTCTAATGCGAGAGAATTTCATCTCACCATAGAAAAAAAAAGTGTTATTACTATAAGTCTGCTATAAATTTCACATTTACTATTTCCATTATTTTAATAATTCTCGCAACAGCTCTTGGCTGTGAAGAAGAAATCAAAAATTTCTAAATGAAATACTTTGAGAGAAAACTTTGAACTGAGAGAATTAAGCAAATATACACAAAATGGCGCAGATGTAAAAAATCTAGCATGCAAAAAAAATTTAATTTAATTTAATAACAGAACACCTATTCAGGAACATCGTTCGTAAAGCAGAAAATTTAGAAAAATAAAATAAAAGGACTGAAAAACACTCATGATTAAACACATTAGTTAATGTTCAAAAGGAGAGTTTGTTGACCGTAGATATTATTCTAAGATGATTTGAGATGGGGTTCGGTCAATTTTGACCGAACCCCAACTAAAATCATCTTAGAACAAAAGTTTAGGGTCGTAGATTTTCTGATTGGTTTAATAACAGTTAAACACCTATTCAGGAACATCGTTCGTAAAACAGAAAATTTAGAAAAATAAAATAAAATGAGTGATAAACGCTCATGATTAAACACAAAAGTTTATGGTCGTAGACATTCTGATTGGAAAAGTTTGTTCCTGTCGGAAAATTTCTATTAATCACTTAGCTCGGAATATCTTTTACCGCGTAGGGATACCTTTTCTCTAAAGATGGAGAAGAATGAGATACAAGTCGTCAATTTTTTTCTTGTTTTTTTTAGAAGGGAAGGGGCATTTAACAATTTTTATATTTGTAAATCATAAATGTTGATATAGAGTGGAGCTACATGGTTCACAAAAGAAATACTTGGACTTAGACTTGGAAAAGTAACAACCTCGGATGGTAAGTTCCTAAGCGTTTGTCTTAAATATGAAAAATGAGTTTCCTTGCTTTTGGTGAAATGAGCTTCAAAATATATAACTTCATTAGCTGGAAGAGCATTTATTAAAATGAAACTTTTAACAATTTTCGTATTTCTTTGGTTTGCAGAAGTAAAGTCGAATTCCTGATTCTATTACATTTATACAAATCCATTGATAAGAAACATATTATTTTGAGTAATTACTCTATAGTATGCTTCGCACCCCGTTACCAATGGAAATTTTGCGTTTCTGGTAAAACCTCACCAAATCCTATTTCTCGCGTTTTAAAGAAGCATTTTTTTTAAATATTAAAAACATTTAAGTGGATGAGAAAAGGCAAGAAAAGCTTATACTAACTATTTAGACATTCATTAAAGGAAATATTGCCATGATTGAAAAGTCCATCAGTTGAGTAAGGTGGAAAAGTAATAAGATATTCCATTATAGAGAAGAAATTAAAATAACAAGTTAAAAAGCAGCAAGTACAAGTCAGAAAGTTGTAGATCTTACTCTCAGAGCAGAACGGTAAAAAAAAATTTTATTATTCTAAAATTCTAATATTATTTTTTAAGAACAAAAATGTTTATTTTAATAATGAAGACTGTCATGAGTTAACGAGCTACAAAATAAAATAAGACCTGAACATCTCCTTTATCTTTGTTCTAGCTACACTGGATCTAGTATAAAAGAACAGAACAAAAGCCTGTATGTTCGGTTTGAAGGATATCGTTTTTTTATAGAATGAACAAAGCTAAAGTACGAAAAAACTTCGAGTTACACATTAAACAAAGAGATAAAAATTGTTAAGTTGTAACAGAGTACCTTGGGGTATTTAATATAACTAAACTGATGGTCAAAGAACGGATTATATTGGATATTTACTTTACATAACGGTCACCAGCCAGCCAACCATTTCTAACGAAAAACTGAACTAATAACTGCCAAAATGATTCACACACACTAACAGACTTCCTCTTAAAATAAATTAATTAAAAAATAGCAAATACAATATTAAATAATAAAATATTAATTAATGCGTAATTAGATCAATATAAAGTTCTATCTCNAAAGGACTGCATTCCCAGTCAGCGAGATGATTCCCGGGAGAGGACCTACGGTAGAACACCGTACATCCTCCTCCAAGAAAGATTGGATAGGAGCCCCTGAAGCGGGAAGACAAGGCCATCACCCCTGGGACGAGCTCTTCCAGGAGTGGGAGATCTACATACGGCAAGAGCTACAACCTCATCACGGATGTCACGAATCATCGCGAACACAGTGCCGAAACTCCCCGAAGAAAATAACCGTCAATGGCTTAACTTAAGCGGAGCCGAAGGTAGGTTTCCTTCAGTGCTTCAGGGGAGGGGGATGAGTAAGTAGGAAAATTGATGAAGAAGATGGGGAAGTAAGGACAGCAAGTTGGAGCCGCCACCGGTCCGGTGACATCAAGAGGTGGCAGGTCAAGGAGACGAACCGCTCCGGTGCCTGTTTCTGATTTCTGAACCTCCACATATGTTCAGACAGAAAATATCTACATTTAATTTTCGAAAATATAATGAAATATATTATATATGTCTTCAATATGTTTTCCTGTAAACAATCGGTAGCAATCAGATTCAAAGAAAACAGTAGAAAAAAAAACTATTTTAGTCGCAAAATCAACATTCAAAATCGCTTAAAAAAGAAGTAAAATTTTAAGACTCCAGAGATTAAAATTGTTTATAAATACATATATATATACGTGTACCTTCTTAATAAGCTTCCTTTGTTTTGTTTTTTTCAAAAATGCTATAATCATAAATTTTACAAAGGAACATTGCACATCTATAATGTTTTATATTTTTTCTTGTAATACAAATACTTAAGATATTAATATTATAAAAGTTGGTCACTTACTAAATACCCCCCTCCCCGATTTCAGTCATCAACAAACTCATCTGACGACGTCTAAAAAGAAGCCGAAATTTTCTTCCATTATTTTACACATTGCGAAGGCTACAGGGCTAAAAAATAGCTAATATATATATATATACGTAAAGCAGA
>KZ808182.1:240752-250913 GCA_000696205.2 Oncopeltus fasciatus | reverse complement strand
ATTTTATTATTTATTATTATATTCTATATTCAACATAACGACATTTGTAAAGTTTTGCCGAAAAAAACTGGCTTCTGGAGTGTTATAAGACGTACACATTTTAGTGAATATCATTTAAGGTATTTAGAAGCTACAATCGGATAAATATTTATTAAATTCAAAAGTTATGTAATAAGACTAACCTCTTATACTGCAGTATTCAGCCATAAATTCATAGACGAGTCATGACTATATTGAAAAACTTTCCTTTTATATATAAAGGGCTTTAGGTAACAAGTACTATTTTAAATTATTTTAAAACACACAGAGACTTTTAGCGAATTCCAAAATATTTTAGCATTAGTTAGATTTTGGACAATGTTTCTATGTCATCAAGTACAGATAAAAAACATTTGATTTTATTGTAAGATACGATTTGATAAAGAAATATAATAACCAAAATGTTTTCTATAACAATAAATAATGTTTACAATGTACACTGTATTTAATTAATTATATCCCACTTTTTAAGGGACCTTTATTAAAAATTCAGTGATCCAGAAAGGTATATAAAGCTGGTTGGTTCTCCGGCGCAATTAGTCGAAATGAGAAGTAAAAGAGGGCTTAGCGGTGCTAAAACCCTTCCTGGCGGGGCTAACAAGGAAGTACACTGATTCCCCTAACCTCTCTCAGGACTTCTTAATCACCGCGGCTTAGTGCTAGGAGGAAAGAGAACCGATGAATGTTTAACCTCTGTGTGGGGGATGTGACGTCATTAGGACTCCTCCTTATTCCGGCTCTCCTTTCGGGGAGAGTCCTTTTGGTCCTGTTCCATTTCCTCCTGTGCCGGTAATGAGGGGGGCTAAGACAGTTTCTGCTAATCACACAGACAAACGTGCTCAGTGGAAATGAGTCAAATTCACATCACACCGACGTCCCAAACATGGTTTACCCAATCCAGGGGAAATATTGTGTTAATTTGAAGGCTAATAAATAAATTAAAAAATCCGTCAAAAAGGATCTGCGTAAACTAAGGCAACCTCATTTGATGAATATTTTTACTTGCACTTTCTAATCGTATAAACCCCAACAAGTAAAGATATATATGAATAAAAAACAAATCTGTGTTCAATTGTATTACACTAAACTAAATATAGCAGCAGCGAAAAAAAAAATGTATTACTCTAACATAGAATTTCAGGTGATTCCTCCCTGCTATTCGTTCGAACTCGCTCAATTACAAGCTCATCCTTTTATTTTACATTTAAAAACAATATACCAAGTTTCATCAAGACAAAGTACTCACCAACCGTAAGCCGTAAAAGTAAAGTCTGCGTTACGAGTAAACCCCGACGCCTTATGTTCAACTTCGCTGTGTAACATCTAAAATATGTCCTTTATCAATAAACATGTCTGTGTTGAGTTTCATTACTCTAAACTAAATATTACTCCCGTTAAAATGAAAAACCTTTTTTTATCTGCACTTCAAATCGCAGAAATCGCCCAGACTAGTCTGATTTTCCTCAATAACTAATAGTAACTTATAATAACAATAACTAATAATTTTTGATTTTCCAGAATAGTAAATTAGAGAAGGATAGCCATTCTTTTTCCATTTAACAGCTACATGCCGAGTTTCATTATTTTCAAAATGGAAATTGCGGCCTTTGGAGCATTGACTAAGAGACCATTTAATGGACTACATTTTAACTTCTCCAATACAAAACCTGTGAATACCCGTTGAAATATTTCAAAAATCCCGGGATTTCACAAAAAAACCTGAATAGCTCCATTTCCTTGAAATTGAATCGTAATTTTGAAGCTTGCCGAAAACACATGTATTGAATCAAACGAATTTATCAAAGAGATAATAATGAACCCCAAATCTGAATTCTCATTACGTTCGAAAATATTTAAATCTTTGTCAGATTATTCAATTAAATGTTCATAATTAGTCGCTGTCATAGAGCATTCAGCCTTGAAGTGGTGTGCGAAACTCGACAAAAATTATTTTTTCTACAAAGTTAAGATCGCAAGAAGTATCTATGAACATTTTTGGAGACCGCAGAAGCCTATGTCATCATTTTAATTAAATCTTAAATTCACACTTACATCCTGAAAAACTCACTCTAAGATGAGGGAGAACTTGGCTAATAATACAAGTGTGACAGAGTTTAGACCTCAGAAAGAAGTTATATACAAGAGTCAGGATTAAAATTAATCCTAAGTAATCCTAATTAATCCATTAGGAGGGAGGTGTGAAAAGGAATTACTTACTTATACAGTTGATGCTTATTTGTGCTTCATTTTCCATCTCATGTATGTTAAACCTACACACATATATAATGTGTTTTATAAAATGCAGAAATTTGTGTTGCTTCATTGCACTAAACTAAATATTGGTTCCCCGCTGCAGCGGTAGGACTTCTACTCGCCTTTGACATTTCAGTTAGTCCCCCCCCCCACTCTTATTCGCCCAATTTTGATCAATAACGAACTGAGCATTTATAGACGACATGCGAAATTTTATAAAGAAAACAAATTCTTTCGGTACAAAAATCGTAAAATTAAAATTTACGGTAAAGATAAAACCACCACTCATAAATATTCAATTTTTCTACATTTACATTTAGAAGCGATATGCGATATTTCATTCAGAGAAACTGTACCTATACAGCTTTCACACAAACGCACATGTGTGTACATACATATATATATATGACAGTCTCTATTCAATCGGGGCGAGAGATCCCCGAAAATTTTACTCCTTGTGATATTTTTATTTTTGTATGTGCACTGCTCTCTATATCCCACCTCTTCTTGATTACAGGTGGAACATATTTTTTATTTAATCACAATTTGCCTTAAATACATGGTTCTATTTTTATTGGGCCCATGTCTACACCACATGTAAATTATTCTGTGAAAAAACTTTATGATAGGTATTCCATGAATTTTTATTTGAAGGCCGTAAATTTCGTTAAAGGCTTTATTTAAATCGTGTGGTAATACAGCACTAATGTTTGCTTAGGGCCAGCAACGCCCTAAAAAAAAAAAAATTTTGGCAAAAGGAAGTTTGCCAGGTCCGCTAGTATAATATAAATTTTAGAGATTATCATTAATAATGGCTGCTTCCCTAGAAAAAATACGCTAAGAGTCCATTACCCAGGCGCTGCTTAATCTAAGATTTTTCATGTTGCATTAAAGGTAGACAAAAAAAAAGAAAGCTAAACAATTTAGTTTAAATAACGGAAAAAGTATTTCTTAAACCTCTTGGAAAAAGAATATTCACGAAAGTTGACTCTAGTCTAGCCGGGAAGGTAGAGTAGGGGTTCACCCATTAAACTTACACCGTATATTTCTTTCTTAATGATAGCTTTTTTGTAATTATGTAAGAGAATGTAATTTTTAGAAAATTACATTTTACATATAGAATATTTTAATATTTTTTCGTAACCCAAATATCAAAAAAAAATTACGATTATAAAGTTTGGTCTCCTTCTTAATCCCACAACTCTCCCATTCCATCATCCGACTACAATAAAAAATGATTCATCCAAGGATTTATAATGAATAAGTTAATTACCGAATTTGGTTTCTATATTTTTAGACTAAGAGGTTCCGCACAACATTCGAAATAATTTTATTAAATATCTTTCCTCATCTGTTTTCTTTCTTAATAAGCGTTTTTCGTAAAAATGTTATAGAACATAAATATTATGAAATTACATTTTACACACATTTTATAATATACATTACTTGGTAATACGAAAATCTAAATATTTTTGATTGGGGCCCTTCCTTAACCCCCCCCCCCCGTATCTTTTCAGTCATTAAAGAACTCATCCAATGCTATGCAAAAAGGAGCTTAAATATCGAATTTGGTTTCAATATTTTAAAAATTTTGAACACCTTAGCACCTAAATACGAACCATATTTTTAGCCTCTGTAATGTAGAATCGGTGAAGATCCATTACAATTTTTCAAAAGACGCATCATAAACCAACGTAAGCAGCTTGATTTCCCTACGGAAAATATTATAAAATTGACAGATGGCTATCAAAATGATACCATTGTTTTATTTTCAGGCGTATCACAAATCAAAAGACCAGCAACAAAATGTGGTTTCGTTTTGTTTTTAGCACGATCGGAGGGGTAGTTTCAACAAAAGACGTTACTCTGGCATTTGAAAAGCCTATCACGGCCACTCCAGCCTGAGAGGAGCTTTCAGGCGAACGGGGAAGTGGTGGATGGTCGGTTTGATTCCCTCCTCCCCCCCGAGCTCCGCGTATGAAAGGGACTGACAACCCCCGTTGTGCACGTCCCGGCGGCGAACTATTAAATCTTGATGGCGGGGATCGACAGGGCCCGAGCGGCGGAAGGTGAGGAGGCAGCCGAGAGGGAGGACGTCGACAATGCGCCGGGGACACGATAGGCGCGCATGAAAGGCTGAACGCGGGGACGTCAGCTGATATCGGGAGAGGCTGTAAACAATGGGAGGGCAGAGATAACGGGGACAGCTCTGACAAGTCCCTCTTCCCGACAGCATCCAGCCTTCTACAGATGAGACCGGCACCACCTTCACTGCTCATCTAGGGAATAATTCCTTTCTACAGTCATTCATAAAAGTGGGGAAGTGTAACGCTTTAGTTCACTTGTACAGAGTACAGAAATTTACTGATTCCACTCATGTAGGTAGTTCATTTCAATCAAAAGAGGAGATACTGACCATAAGTATCGTTGTTGTATTCGTAATTGAGTATTATACTTTACTTTCAACATTTAATTTAGTATTTCATTAAATGTTAGAGATCGGGCAAGGAGGAAGGGAACAAGTCAAGCGATGCCAATAGCCTACTCCAGGTCGATTACATCACAATATCATGGTTAAACCCAGTTGTTTATTATTTCTGTCAGCCTGCTCAGCTCAGGTATTCGTTAGCTTGGAGAGTTTGGTTCGCAGCAGTTACTACTTCATAAGTCCTGGTCGCCAACTAGCTCAGTGGTAGAGAACAGACAGATTACTCAAAGCTTCTATAACATCTCAAACGTAAATTACTCAAAACATCTCATACAACACTGGTTGTGTACTCTGGAGTGTGACCAATTGTTGGTATTTAATCTTAGCCGGTCAAGAATTATCTTTCTTAAAATTCTTGTAGGTGGATCTCATCTTTAGATTGAAGTGAATCATGAGGGTACAACGTAAATAAATATCTTCATGGAATAGGAACATTTCTTTAGTTCGTAGAAATTATTTAATGAAAAGGTTATCTTACTTTTACTAATGAGTGTCAGCTGAGACGAATATTACAATAATAATTAGGCATTTTTATTGAGAGTGATGTCATCAGTAACCTTCTCTCATCTTGCCATTGTCATTTTGATATAAAATAAAATAAAAATTAATAAATAAAGGCATTTTGAATAGATTTTTACATAAGAGAGAAAGTTAATCAATTGTTAAACCAGCTGTTAGGAATTGTTACGTTTCCAAGGAGCAGAGCCAAGAATATTTATTTGGAAGTATCATTCATTTTAAGCAGCTATTTAAGCATGACGCGTTGCAAGCATTCCCCTATTGAGCTCCCAACGAACGATGAAACTATTCTAAACGTGAATCGTTGGAAGATCTTTACTTCTGAGCACTCGCACCCAAAATATATTAAGGTTTGTAGGAACTAAATCCAAAGATACCATGTTAGTAACGGAAAGAACATGTGATGAAGAAAAGAACAACATATGTATAAAAAAAATGTAAACATAGTTCACTCATAGGGACACATACTATTCAGAGGGGGGAAAAGAAAATAGAAAAGTTCTATGACTGGAGACAATATAAACAGAACAGGTAGTCAGTAAAATGTAATTATTAATAATATTTGATTTTATTGAATTGAAAGATGGGCAAATTGATTATACATATGTGTGTGTGTGTTTGAATATATATATACATATAACTCAGGCTAGTGTTTAGAAAGAATATTACTGTAGAATATCGATAAGATAGTCAGCTATCTTGTTATCAGATTGTTATGTTGGAAAATAGTGAGATCTGGGTAATCACATGAAGAGGGTGTTACTTTTTTGTTTGTTTTTTTTCTCTCTTTTATAAAAAGTTACCCTAATGACAATGAATTACAATTTACTAATTTTGAACGGATTTATTAAATGAATCGAAAAAAGAAATGAAGTGTCCATAATGATTCGACATCAGGGTTTTTAACCCATTCATTTAATAAATGTGTTCACATTTTAATCATTATTAAACGACAATATTGGATATATTCACGAATTAGTTATTTCTCTCAAAGATACCCCCTAGATTTTTTCGGAGCAAAAATCCGTATACTATAAAACAGATAGTGACAATACTTAATGACAGTGCAAAAGTGGAGCAGCAAACCAACTGTTACCTACCCTAAGAGGCAGCCACAATCAACACGTTGTTTTGCAATCTAAAAGAAACAGCCGAAAGTGAATAATTTTATATCAAATTATATTATATTGATAAAAATGTGAATCTATAAATAAATAAAAAATCATTTAACCCTCCGCCCACAATTTTTTTTTCAAGTGGGAAAAGTTTTTTTAATATTTTATTTAATTGATTAAAAGAACTTATTAATGACTTTGTCAGGCTATGTAGCTCTAAGTAGAGAAAACTGTTTCAATTTGTCAAGCTGTTATTTTTCTTGTGAAGGACACATGCATTTTCTAATTATATGATACAAAAAAAAAGTTTATTAAATTATAAAATAAAAATATANTAAAAATATATATATTTTGATATGTAATAATAGGTTTTTTGTTAATTTCATATTGCATCACATACAACCCCACCAGTGAGTTTCAAAAACTTATATAAAAGTATATAATAATTTTATTGTACACTTCCTCATATTATGTAATCCTTAATTAAAGTAGGTAATGGATTAGATCACTTAGGCCATTTTAACATGAATGTGAGACCAACAGTCAGACACAATATTTAAAACTCGTGCCGTAATTTAATAATGTTTGTGCTAAGTCAAGTTACAAAGATAGGAAGACTTGAAAACTTAGAAATAAGGACCATTAGAATTATGTTATACTACACCCAAAAATATAAGGGTTGCAAGGATGGTGAAGTTTTTAGCACAACAAATGAGAATAGATGAAAGGACTGTAGTAAATAAATTTAGATTATAAAACTAAATACCAATGGATTCATAAATTCATAAATTTAAACTCAAAATTACTGCTGCTTGAGTTCTTAAAGTGTTATTACATACATTTGCATTCGATTACTGAAATGCCAGAACTCAAAGATAATAATATAGGGAATAAATTGACTGAAAGTATTCTGTTAATCAATCATTTTGGTTGTAATTAACAAAGTAATGGTACACATTTCAGGTGAATTAAAACATAGAGGAGATTCGGATGAAGAGGAGAATAGAGAGCAGACCTCCTTGGATGATGCCAGTGACTCTATAAATTATTTCTGGATAGGTAATCTATATATTCATATTCACAGAAATCAAAACTGTCCACCACTCTTCTAAGCCTTTTGCTAATTAAGACATGATCAATCAGGTTTTGGACCTATATTCAGGATTGGTTCAGGTTGATATAAATTGCCTCGTGAAAGTGAATCGTGCTACCTATAACTAAATTTTTTGAAGTGGTAAAGCTTAGGCATTGTATCAAACTTTGAGTTCAAATCTCAAAATATGATTATTATATCATATTCTTGTACTTGGGCATAGACAGTTTCTAACTTCTTGTTGAAGTGGACCTTCAGATCTTCATCCTTATCTTCTACGGGTTCATTCACATTAATGATTGAGGTATTGAAAAATGGACCTTTGACCTTTAGTACACTTATCCTTTCGAGACCATTATGATGATAATAAATTTTATTTATTAAAGGGTTATATTACACTTTAAATTTTAAAGAAATCAAAGAAGGAAGAGAGGAAATTCAGAAAGGTGTTGAACAAAAATAACGATCTCTGGCTCAGCTATTGATTAGCCAGGTTTTATATTCCATATTTAAATATAATAACATAAAGTCAGAATATTAATTACATTAGGGAGAGAGATAGCTGAAAAAAGCTTTAAGCTTTTATATTTACTCAGCTATAATTTGTTATATAAGTTTATAGTTCAGAATTAAATTTATATACCCAATTCAGATGGAGATATTAACTATTCAATATTGTATATTTAGATATTCAATTAAAGAGGTAATTTGGTTTAGGTTTAAATTTTATTTTAAAAAATCTCAGCTTTCTTGAAGAATGTGCATTTAATAAAAATATTCATAGAGGTTTAGTTAGAAATTATAAGCCATCTTCTGGGCTTTTAACAAAAATAGAATTAGAGAACACATAAGAAATAGGACAGACAGTAGATAAAACAAAGGCAAATTAGAAGAAAATACTATTATTGACTCTCCTGGATAAGTTAACATGACTGAAACTTTGAAAATGGCTTAAAATGTAAACTAAAACATCCTCAAACTTTTAAAGAAATGCACATTTTGAAAAAAAAAAAAAATATTAATCATGAAATGAAAAGCTGAATTCCAATTACCTCTGTAATAATTTGTATCGCACTATTTGAACTAAACTTGTCTTCAATCAGAATGTCAAGTGAAACACTCTAAATTGTTTGAAAACCTTGGGAAAAAAAATAATTTGAATATTTTGAAGACTAAGGGAATTTTATTTTACACAACTGCATACAATAATTACAATAATTAGCACTTTTTTAGTGTAAAAATGTGAGGTTTATTATACTTTATATTGCAAGTACTCATAATTTACTTAAATCTGGAAAAAACAGTGATTTTCTAGAGCTGTGACAGGTATATGACAACATGAAAACTGTTCTTGATTCATTGATAGAGCAATGCTTTGGTAAAACCAGTCTTTGCCATTTTGTTCTTTATTATTTTACTGTGAACTACTATAAAAATGAGAAAAACTATTTTTCTGAAACACTTATTTTAAAAGCAATAAAAGACAGGTCTTGTGATCAAAAAAGAAATATTACCTCGTAAAATCTACATTTTGTAAAATTAGATAAATTGCGTTTTGATAACAGTATAAATTGCAATATACCAGTAGCTTAAAAATGGGTTTAGATGAATATTTACCATTATTATATAATGGTAAGTGTTACTATTATCTGCACAAACAGCATATAAAACTAGCAAAATGGGAAAACATAGGGCCTTAAAACATAAGAATTCAAATTCAGAAAACTTGATTTCAAAATTTAGCATGATATCTAAACTTTCCTTACATCATTAAATTAATAGTTTAAAATTAACAACTGAGTACCTAATATTACTCGCTTTTTTAAAATGATAAAATATGAATTTTAGAAGAAATAGTTCTAAGTATAACATTTTATTAAATACTAAACTTGGACCTAGCACATTAATACTAACAATAAAACTATCATTATTATCAATTCAGTATATTCGAAAATGTAAGAGCTAAAGATCTCTTTTTCATACATCTAGGTTGCTGTTTTTCGACATAAGAATGTTGCACCAGTGCATTTTTTGTGCCTTACTGAAGCGAACTGCAAGCAAGGGTTTGCAAACATTGTTTGCAGTTGGCTTCAGTTAGTATGTGTCTATTGTTTTTAAATATTGTTTGGTCATTATCATCATAGTCTTACAGAGTACTTTTAATGAAATCATTCAGTTAGTCAAAATAAGGACATTTATGGTAACTTCTCAATTTATACACACTTTTTGTAAATATTCACATTAACATTGTAATCAATTACTTCTATATGAATTTAAGTTCACCAAGCATGAGAGAAGAGTAGGGTTTAACAGAAATAACTCATATTTGATTGGCTGTTAGGCATCACTTAGAGGCCTACAATATTTATGGTCCTATTTTTGCTTCTGGGTACTTATCTTCAAAAGTGTGTGTGTGTGTGTGTATATATATATGTATGTATATATAAACTCGGTATTTAGGCTTACTTTTGGAAACAATTAAGAATAGTCCTTTTTTTTGGGGGGGGGGTTGAAATTAATTACGATTATTATAGCCTTATCGTCATTTTTATTTTATTTATGTCAAATGTTATGGGAAGTAACACGCGACAAATTTCATTCCTTCGTCATAACATTTATGTCCTAATTTGTTTTCAATAGCCGCGAAGAAGTGG